>QJPP01002488.1:0-186820 GCA_003996215.1 Jaltomata sinuosa | reverse complement strand
ATATCGGAACCATTATCATCCGTATGAATCTTCTCAAGTTCAAGCAACTTAGAATCCAACACATCTCGAATCCAATGGTATCTCACATCAATGTGTTTAGACCGACCATGGAATGTAGAATTCTTGCCAAGATGTATAACACTTTGACTGTCGCAATAAAGCACATACCTCTCTTGAGCACAACCAAGTTCCCCCAAGAATCTCTTCATCCAGAGCAACTCTTTACAAGCTTCAACGGCAGCAATAAGCTCAGCTTCTGTAGTAGATAGAGCAACACATTTTTGCAACCTAGATTGCCAAGACACAGCTCCCCCTGCAAAGGTAACCAAGTATCCTGAAGTAGACTTGCGAGTATCAACATCACCAGCCATGTCTGAATCAGTATAACCACAAAGAATAGGCTTCCCTGTACCAAAACACAAACTCAGACTAGAAGTGCCACAGAGATATCTCATGATCCACTTCACAGCATTCCAATGTTCTCTGCCCGGATTAGAAAGAAAACGGCTAACAATACCAACAGCATGAGCAATATCTGGTCTTGTACAAATCATTGCATACATTAAACTACCAACAGCTGAAGCATAAGGAACTTTCTTCATATCTTCCTTCTCATCATCACTGGAAGGACACTCTTTCTTGCTCAACTTGAAGTGCATAGCTAAAGGTGTACTGACAACCTTAACATTATTCATGTTGAACCTTCGAAGTACTTTCTGAATGTACTTCTCCTGTGATAACCACAACTTCTTGGCCTTTCTGTCACGGACAATCTGCATGCCCAGAATCTGCCTTGCTGGTCCTAAGTCTTTCATAGCAAAAGACTTACTCAACTCTTGCTTCAACTTTTGAATCCTGCAAGCATTATAACCAACAAAAAGCATGTCATCAACATAAAGCAACACAATAATAAAATCACCATCAGAGAATTTTTGCACAAAAACACAATGATCTGAAGAAGTCTTCTTGAAGCCCTGCTGACTCATAAAAGAACCAAACTTCATGTACCACTGTCTAGGAGCTTGTTTCAAGCCATACAAGCTCTTCTTCAATTTGCAAACATAATTCTCTTTTCCCTTGACTTCAAACCTTCCGGCTGCTCCATATAAATTTCTTCATCTAAGTCACCATGGAGAAAAGCAGTTTTAACATCCATTTGTTCAATCTCTAAATCTAGACTTGCGGCTAAGCCTAGAACAACATGAATGGATGACATCTTCACAACTGGAGAGAATATCTCATCAAAATCAACTCCCTTTTTCTGGTTAAAACCCTTCACAACTAATCTAGCTTTGTACCGTGGAACTGGATTGCCATCTTCATGTTTCACCCTGAAAACCCACCTGTTTTTTAAAGCTTTTCTGTCTTTAGGTAACTTAACCAAATCAAAAAGTATGATTATCATGTAAGGATTTAATCTCATCTTCCATAGCATCAAACCATCTTTCTTTTTCTTCACTATCCATGGCTTCATCAAGACTCTCAGGTTCTCCCCCATCAGTCAAGAGTACATACTCATTGGGAGAATAACGAGATGAAGGTAGTTTCTCTCTAGTAGATCTTCTGAGAGACCTCTCTGGAGCATCAATAGCAGCTGGTTGCTGGCCAACCACATCCTCTTGCACTGGAGCATCAACAACATCCTGGTCATTCTGAACATGATCATCATCTTCATTATCAACTTGATTTTCATTATTATGAAGATTTTCTTCAGGTGCAGTAGTCAAAGGAACTGGATCAATATCAACTAGGCTCTCACTACTCTGAGAATCAACCTTCTCAGTTTTGTCAAAATCTTCAATTGTTTGGTCTTCAAAAAAACACAACATCACGGCTTCTAACAAGTTTCTTCTCAACTGGATCATAGAAACGATAGCCAAATTCATCTTGACCATAACCAATGAAGATACACTGTCTAGTTTTAACATCCAGCTTTGACCTTTCATCCTTAGGAACATGAACAAAAGCTTTACACCCAAAGACTCTAAGATGATCATAAGAAACATTCTTACCAGACCAAACTCTGTCAGGGACATCACTATTCAAAGCAACAGCAGGAGATAAATTGATAACATAAGCAGCAGTATTAAGTGCTTCTGCCCAAAAAGAATCTGGCAGCTTAGCATCTGAAAGCATACATCTAACTCTCTCAACTAGAGTTCTGTTCATCCTCTCTGCTAAACCATTTAACTGAGGAGTCTTTGGAGGAGTTTTCTGATGCCGAATACCCTTCACTCTACAATATTTATCAAAAGGACCAATATACTCACCACCATTATCTGAGCGGATGCATTTCAATTTCTTCCCTGTCTGTCTCTCAACCAAGGCCTGAAACCCCTTGAACACATCAAGTACCTGATCCTTGGACTTCAAAGGAAATACCCAGAGTTTGCGAGAATGATCATCAATAAAAGTCACAAAGTAAAGTGCATCGCCATGAGACCTTACCTTAAAAGGACCACACAAATCAGAATGTACCAACTCCAGCAAATCAAGCTTTCTTGAAGGCGGATGACTCTGAAAGGAAACTCTTTTCTGTTTACCGGCTAAGCAATGAACACATTTCTTCAACTTTGCTTGTTTCACTCCAGAAAGCAAATTTTTCTTAGCCAAATTGTCAATCCCCTTCTCACTCATATGACTTAGCCTTCTATGCCATAATTCTGATGAAGTATCATTCTCCACCAAGTTTACTAAGCCTCTAGAGATGGAGCCCTGAAATACGTACAAGTTAGACAACTTGTCACCACGAGCCACAACCATTGAACCTCTAGTAAGCTTCCACTGGCCAGCACCAAGGGTGTTAACATAACCCTCATCATCAAGGTTCCCCACAGAGATCAAATTCAGGCGAACATCTGGAGCATGCTTGACATTGTTGAGAACTAATCTCGAACCATTGTTACTTTCTAAGCAAACTGTTCCAATGCCAAGAACTTCAACTTCATCATTATTACCCATCTTCAACATCCCAAAATTACCTGGAGTATAAGAAGAAAATAATTCTTTCTTGGGCGTGACATGAGAAGTAGCACCAGAATCCACAAACCAGCTAGACTCATCACGAACAAGATTAATGGCATTCTCACCACAAGCAACAAGAAGATCATCATTAGCAACAACAGCAACACGATTCTCATTATCGCCTTCTTTCTTTTGTCGTCTCATATCTCTCTTGTGCTTGTGACAATATTTCATGATATGTCCATTCTTGTGGCAATAGTCACATGTAACATTCTTGTATCTGGACTTTGACTTGCTTCTACTTGTACCTCTATCATTCTGACCTCTGAACTTATTTCTCCCCCTATCTTCAGTAACCAAAACATCGGAGTGTGAAGCTGAAGAAGATGAGGCCTGTGATCTTCTTCTCATCTCTTCATTCAAGACACCACTCTTAGCATATTCCATAGTTACAACACCACTGGGAGCAGAATTAGTCAAAGAAACTCGAAGAGTCTCCCAAGAGTCTGGCAGAGTATTGAGAAGCCAAAGTCCCTGAATTTCTTCATCAAACTTTACACCCATTCCGGACAGCTGGTCAAGGACACCCTGAAAATCATTTATATGATCAGAAATAGGACTCCCCTCTTTGTACCTGATATTTATCAATTGTTTCAGCAGGAACAACTTGTTGTTGCCAGTCTTCGAAGCATAAAGTGTCTCAAGCTTATCCCACAAACTTCTGGCATGTGTCTCATTCACAATATGATTTCTAACATTATCTTCAACCCATTGTCTGATATAGCCACAAACCTGCAGATGCTCAAATTCCCAATCCTCATCATTCATAGATTCATGTTTGTTAGAAGCAAACACAGGTAAGTGCATCTTCTTGACAAATAGAAGATCTTTCATCTTGCCTTTCCAAGTATGATAATTACTACCATTCAAACACACCATCTTGCTCATATTTGCCTCCATCATTCAAATTGACTATCAACAACAACCAATGCTCTGATACCACTTTGTTGGGAAAGGCAAGGCACTAACAAAGAATGCACAACAGGGTAGCAGCGGAAGAATACCCAAGTCTAAACTTTCCCTTTCAATTTGAACCAAGAGAAGACAAACAAACCAAGCACAATGGTAATAAGGCAGCAAGTATATCAACCAAAAGAAATACGACAAGACAAAATAAACCAATCACACGAGACACCAAGATTTACGTGGAAAACCCCTTCGGTGTGAAGAGTAAAAACCACGGGACCAAAACCTCCACTATAATCACCAAGAGTTACAATAATGTTCTCCAAAATGGCCACCAAAGAAGTGCCAACAAACGAGCAACACTACATAAATCACAACACCAAAAACAAGAGAATAAAAGGAGCAAAAGCACCGAAAAACGCAGCTACTGTTCACGGATGCAAAACTGGAGCTACGGGATACCAAATCCAACTCTGTCAGTTTCTAATCAAAGATTGAGATGAGAGGAACAAGCTGTCCAAAAATCAGATCAATCGGATAAGAAACGAAACGGGAATCGCAATTTGAAGTTGGCAATTTAGGGCTGAAATTGGGTGCGAAAATCTGCTCTTTCTCTCTGTGTGGCTGCTGAAAAATATTATGTGGATTATGAAATAAGACCTAAAAAAGGTCTATATATATGCCCCATAGAATTGGGCCTATGGGCAAAAGTGGGTTGGTCCAAATTGAGCTTTATTTATCCACATAGGAAGGGAAAAAGACCCATAACCCCAACAGTTAGTACACCTATAGGAAAGATGATTAAAACAGGAGAACTAATAAGTGACTTCCAATTCATATGTAAGATCACAAAAACCTCACAAAACTGAAACTTACCAGAACATGACAAAACTGTGAAAAAAATTCTGTTTTGTATTTTCTAGTAAGGCCTTCAATAGTGTTGAAATATCTCAATAATAAAAATTCTTTTACATCCAAGTTTTATCATTCACTTTATAGCTTCATATTTTCTCAATGAGTGCTTCATCATATTTGATTCACCTATTTTTCATTTTTATGTGAGTATGCAGCCATGCCAAAGGTTAAACGTTTTCAGAATCCATTAAAGTCGCCTCATGGATCACGTGATGCTCATGGACGTTCTTCACCATCAACAACTCCATCCCACTCACATGCTATAGAGCCCTCAACATTGGTGCAATCCCCCCCAAATGCTCCAGCAAATTCCTCATTAGCTAATGAAGTCCCACAACAAGAACAAACTCCGACTCAATCTTCTAATCCGTGTTTAGCATTTGCACGCCCTGCTGGACGTGTATCTACACAATATTGGAAAGTAGAGGCAATAGGTATATGCATTGCATATATGTTTACTTCACATGATAAATATCTTATTTTTCTCTTTTGATTGAGTAACTTTTTTTCTTTTTAAAGACTCAAACAAAGCTACCAAGCATATTAACGTCAAGGCCAATGAGGTCAACAACCTGCCTATCAACGAACGCATCATTGTGGACTTTGATAACTATGGTGCAGCATATGGGGAAGCGCAAGGGTTGCTTGCTGGATATTGTGGATTACTTGCCATTGATGGAAATTTATTTCCAATTAATTTTGACAGGTGGTCAGGGCCGTTGGGTCTTCCTAAAAAATAAATGGAGGACTGTTTTGAAACACTGCTAAAGGTTTTACACGTATATCTATTTGTTACTACTAGATGTTTATGCATATATAGAAAACTAACTTTTTTTTCTTCTATTTGAAGCCTCGATTCCTTTTTAGGACTACTGATGCCATTTCATACAGATATTGTAATTGTAGTCTAAATAAGAAGTGGGCTACACATAGACAAAGGCCGTGGGATGAGTTTTACGACCCAACCAAGTGCAGAAATGAAATTTTAAGAAATGTGCCATTGGGTATATATAGAGATCAGTGGGCTGGTTTTGTTACTTATCGTCTAAAAGAGGAAACGATTGTAAGATTTTGATCATCTCAATAGTTTTTTTACCTTCTGATTAAATATTAGCTAGACTATCATTTTAATGTGTACTCATTATGTTAATAGGAGCTTTGTAGAAGAAATAAAGAAAATCGAAGCAAGCAAAAAATTCCTACACTGGTGGTTCAAAAGCTAACTCGAGAAGACGACATGAGCTGGTATTCATAGTTTTTTTTTATATTTCAAGTTTTCTGTTATAATATACTTAATATAACTCTTTCTTAGTTGTTGGAAACCAGACGAAATCCTAGTCGAGGAAAAATGTTTATCGAAACTCACAAGAGAAAGAATGGATCTTTTGTAAATGACGAGGCAAGGACTATAGTGGTAAGTTCATCTTCAAGTTCATTTAAAATTTGTTTTTTTAAGTTCAAATTTGATAATTTTATTTTCTAACTTAATATGTCCAAATGCTTAGAAGTTCCAAAATCATATTGAAATGGTAAGAGGAGTGTAACTACATTGTCTTGCTTGTTATGGTAATTCTACCTTTACTTGAGACTCCTTACAAATTGGTTGTTTAAATGCTATTAAGTATTATACGGATGATGGTTGTTTGTACTCAATTTTAGATGATGATGTCTTCTTTTTTAAGGATATGGAGTAGTTCTCTGCTACATTAATATTGACAGTGCCATGTATCATGCTAACATCCTTCCAGTACTAACTTCTCCTTTAATTAGTTTAATCTCTTCGGTCTTTAAAGTATCACAACATGAAATTCAAGTTACACACTCTCTTATATGATTACTCCCTCTAGCTATCATTGAATCTATCTATCTATTTTGAAACTGATTAATGAGTTGAGGATGACATCAAGATCATGGTGACTGATTTTACAGAATTTTGTGATGAGGTTAAGGTGAGTGTTGTCATAAATGGTAACCTTTACTAATCATCATAAAATCGTTGACTTTCATGTAAATTCCAAATTATGACTAGCCAGCTAGTAGGTGAATCAACAAAACATTGAGCTATATATATATATATATTTGACTTGATACATACTACCTGGTAATTTATATTCTTGTAGGAACAAATTCAATTGAGTCAAGGCAGCATCAATGAGTCTGAAATTTCCACAGATGATATTATCGGCAAGGTGTTAGGAGTGGAGCATTCAGGAAGGGTACGATGTATGGGTATGGGAGCAGCTCCTTCAAATACATTCAGGAATATCAAGCAGAGACTTAATAATCTGAACACTTCTTCATCTAGCTTTGATGCGTCATCCGGAACTTCTACTTATTTGCATCAAAAGGTCACACGTTTGGAGTCCCATTTAGACGGAACTTTGATTGCGCTGAAGGATTACATGATATCGAAGGAAGGAAGAGTTCCTGAAGAATTTGCTAATTTGTTTGCTCCTCAACCACAGGTAAGAAGAACATTGAAATTCCAGCTTTGTGTTATATAAACCTCTTGATGCATCATCCTTTCTTTTGGTTGGAAAAAACACAATAAACATCTTGAACTTCCTAAGTCAACTTGATTTTATCTAAGAGTAAATGTATTTTAGTTAAGGCTTATAAGCTTTATTTGGATTGAATCTTAAGTATCAATTTGTTTTAATCTTAAATTAGAAAGTATAAATCTGTTAAATGCAGTTTCTTTTCTTTTAAAACTTAAATGGGAGAACCAGTTTCTACAGTTAGCTCATGAGATTGACTAGTGACTACTTATATATGTCTAATTCTCTTGTTGCAAGTATATTTATGGTGTGATGAGATATCTATTTTATTTGTGAAACCATATGTACGTAGAAAGGATTTGTATATACTTGACTAGATTTTCATTAAAAAAAAGATGTTTCTAAATGAAGTCATTTGGTATATAAACTAAAACTTTAATTTTCAGATATTGCTTCAAAAAAGGGAATTCATCAGTAGAAGTAGCTCTTTAAAATTTAAAGTTCAATTCTTTTTCCATTATCAATTTCTTAAGCATATAAAACTCTAGTTGGTAAATATCATTATGAAAAGCTTTTTCCTTGTAAACTTTTAGCATGATATAATCTTCTTGTACCAATGCCATAGTTGAATGACATAATTTGTCTGAGAAATGGATGATTAGTAAACAAACATACTGTACCAAATATAAAAGCTAAGTGTATCTCCTCCGAACACAACTAAATTAAATTCTTTCACTCTTCTAATGGGTTGGTGAAGTTATAGTTCTTTGTGTGTGTAGCTTACAAGTATATTATGAACAATAAGAGAATGAGCCATTTATATAGGACTGGAGCATTGGAAAAAGCTTAGATTCAAAAGCCTTATAAGGTCTAATGAAGAGGCATATTCATCTAACTAACAAAACAATCCTTTTAACTTTTTTGTTTTAAAAAAACTAGTTTACTTTTTGTGTTATCCTTTATAGTTGATCAAAAGTATTGTATTTATCAGAAATCTGAATTGCTTTTCTTATCATAATGCTCCATTTAACTTGATTTAGTCAATGTATTGCATATTGATATCTGATTAGTTAGCCACTATATTTTAGATTTCTTATCAAATATATCTTTTTATTATTTCAGTTTAGTCGAGCAACATCAATGGAAATCATCAAGCAAATACTTAGAATTTTATTTATTTATCGTGGAATCTTTGCTTTTATGAATCTTAAATAGTAACGTTTAGCAAACATTAGTTTATATTACTTTAGTTTGATATGTCGTACTTGAATTTGTGACTTTGCTATTATGGATATTTTTAATGAAATTTGATTATGTTACATGTTATTTAGTAAATTATTTATTTATTAGGTATATGATTATGCAAGTTTGATCTTATTTAATTATGCAATAAATTAAATATTATGAAATTGCGATGATAATTAACCCCCACAAGTTAAATTTTGTGAAATAATGAAATTATATTGTGGCCATTGTAGACCCCAACAAAATAAACTATTTTTTAAATATAGAGCTTATATTGTGACGGTTATACATCGTCACTAATTATTTTTCAAAAACTTCAGATTTTATTGTGACAGTTACAAAACCCCATAAATTAAATAATTTAGAGCATTAAAATCATATTGTGGAGGATATAGACCACCCCTAATTGACTTTAAAACCCCCACTAATTATAATTTCAATTTGTGGAGGTCGTCATGGGGGTTCTTAAAAACCCCCACAAAATGCCTTGTGGCAACCATAACTATGACGATTCTTAAAACCTCCACGATTCCATTTGTGGGGATCGAAAACTGCCACAATATTTAAAAAAAACCTCCACAAATTAGGTGTTTTCTTGTAGTGACGCCTAAAACACAAACCACCCGTTATTTGAGAAAATATTAGATTAGTTACTCTAATCATATCACATGTTCAAGTATTGTCTCTAGGTGTATTACCTCGTACGACATATCCCCATCATAGAAAATGATACCCTGTTGAGCATCGGCATGTTCATCTTCTTCATCATCCTGTAACTTTGAACTCTCAGTAGCAATGGACCCATTTTGCTAACCATCATCGCCACAAATTGCATGAAAGGTTTGTATGACAAGATTCTACATTTCACTTTCTGTTACACCAAAGTACCATATCCGATATGCCAAGATTAGTTTTGACAACCTTATATTTTCTTGAATCGACAACTAAAAATAAATAGTATTACAGAGAATACACATATCCGGACATAGTTAGACAAAGCAATCCGAGCTACTTGTGCAAGCATAATATGGATGGGGCTATCATTTAGTAACAAGTGGAGATCATAGGTCCACATCTTAATTCATGGAATATTAATATTAAAGAAATGGAATAATGGTAAAATGAGAAGAGGTCGAACTGGCAACTGAAATCATACAAAATAAAAAATGCAGAATGTTGACCTCGATAACAATAGGATCATCTCTATGACCCGTCTCCCTGAAACTACCACCCTACATGTCCAAGTCAATTGGTGAGACACCCATAATAATAAGAAAACAAAAAGTATGATTCAGATATGCCAAAGGAAAATACCAATGATTTAGTTAACAACACGAATCTTATCACCATAGGCCGCATTCATGTTATGATAGAAAAACTAACCGCGGATAGTAGCCCCTCTCTGTTATCAGCAACAACGATACTTTCCCCAATTACAAGGGGAAGTGGTGGAGGATCAATATTATTTCTCAATAAATTAGCAGCTCTTCTTGTGTCCCCTACTCCATTTGCTCTCAAATATCTCACTGGACCACTTGAAGGATGGATAATAGCATTAGATAGATACCATGAATCCGATGAACTACCACCATGGAAGTTTGTATGTTGCTCAGTGACCGTTTGATATGTACTATTTTCCACAAGATTTATTCCTGAAGCTCCAGGAATGTGCATAGTCTGGGAAGATGAAACTGTTGGAGCATGCCATAAGTTTTGCGTTTGAAGAGAGCTTCTAGCATTATTTGGAAAAATTTCTGAGGGTATGTGAGGCCACTATTTCCGACACCAGTTACAAAGTCACTCATAGTACGAGAAGTTCCATTATTTTTCACAAGATTTATCCTTGAAGCTCTAGGAATGTGCATAGTCTGAGATGATGAAACTGTTTGAGCATGCCATAAGTTTTGTGTTTGAAGAGAGCTTCTATCATTATTTCTAACACCAGTTACAAAGTCACTCACAGTACGAGAAGTTCCATACATGGAAATCCCTCCACTTGTGTGATTTCTCAATTCGTATAAATCAAATCCACCTTCCTCAGTGCCGTCCGAAACATAAGGAACATTTAAGTTAATCATAGATAATGTCCCATTTGAAGGCATATTAGCTGGAGTTAAGTTGCTATCATTAAGAGTTCTGTTGGAGGCTCTATTTATCGCATCAGAATTGTGTCTCCCCATCCGAGAATCGATCAGATATTATGCTTACCTAAAAGAGCTAAACAATTTTTTCACAGTTAAATTCAGGAAACTGCTCAACGGATCGCACCATGAAATGAAGTTTTAGTGTTTATAAAACTCACTCAAACACTACTTTGCAAATGAAGTTAATCACATTTTCTTCATATCGTAGTTTCGAGAATATATAGAAGGTTCATGCACGTAGAGAAAAAATAGGAAGATCTTAAACATTTGACATATATGAGTAAACTCAAACTTACAGCACTCTTACATATGTCATACACAAGGATGTACACTAACAGAAATAAAGGTTTATCCCACCACAGATCAGTAGAAAATTTGTGCTACAGAACATGAATTTCCCTCTCATTTTCCACCAAACCAGCTCATTGAGAAAATGCATGGTGGGAAATAGATTCTCACTGAAATTGTGAAAAACTTTTTAATTTTTCTACATGAAGACATTGCTATTTTTTGTTCTCCCATCGATTCAATCAAATATCTATGGGAATAACCACTGAATATTTTTCAGTGGGAACAACCACTGAACATTTTTCAGTAGGAATTTTCAGTGGAAATATAGTAATTTATTAGTAGTGGAAATAATAAGTTCAATGTAAGTTGGAGTTACCAAAGATTCTAGAGTAAATGTAAGATGTTTTAAATTTCAACGTAACACAACCAAAATCTCGTAATATCCTTTTAAATTTTAATACTACTCCATCATACGTAGGAAATAAGATGGGTATAATTCACGTTTTTTAATTAAGACCCTTGCTAGTAAAAGTTGTCAGTAGGACATTGCCTTCAAACTTCATGGAAACTTTTATCATGAAATTGACTTCAAAGAACGATATAGTCATGAAAACTCTGCGCAACATAATCTTGATTTATAGGAAATAAATAAGCTAACCTCAACATCTACGGTGTGTATAGTTAACTCTTTTTATTGGTCACTTAATAATTAAACCAATGTCATGCAAATCCAGTAACTCCTAGCTTGATTAAAATAAGGAAAAAAGTACCTTTCACATTATCTATTATTGTTAAATTAAATATGGAAAAAAACTGAACCAATACAAGATAAACTCAAAAACCCCTATGAAGGAAAAGAAAAAAAAGATATCTTTAACATAGCTCTTTTTGACAATATAAATCTAGGAAAATATTAAGTTCTGCAAGTAGGATTGCCTATTTTCTAGCATAGAACTTTTCAGTATAGATCCTTCAAAGCATTCAGGAATACCTTCTCTCATCTAGGACAGATCCCCCCACCCCCTCCCTCTCGACAAAAGCACCCACCAAAATGGAAAAAAATTAAATAAAAAAGAAAAGTAAAAATGGCATGCCTATGGTGTCATTGACTACCAAGTTGAGTAAGAATCATTTATTAAGACATAAATATTCAAATTTAACTTAGAAGAATTTATGAAAACTGTAAAACACAATGCATGAAAAGGTTCACAAAAAACCATTTGCCAAATAAAAAACAAAAGAAATTTATAATGATTGTGACAAAAACTCCATATAAGGAGACTGAATAAAACTTCCAGGTGTACGCAAACCACATAAAGTTGAACACAACAAATAAAACAAATATTGCATAGAAGGAAAGTTGAAGCTTTCTGAGAATGGAGAACCCCGGACGGCCGTGGAGGCCTGAAAATAAGACAGTCCAAAAAAACTTCTGTCTACGCTCGAAAGCATCTTTAAAAGACTGAAAATAGGATATGAGGATATGCTTGGATGGGACTCCACCCACTGTAAAGGTAACACAAGCAGAAGGATTTTGACCATTATTTTCATATCCGTAATAGTGCGAAAAGAAGACAAACTTTTGTTGAACATCTTTAGTAAGCCAAGACTGAATATACCATAAATCATTCAATGCCTTTCCTACTGAAGAGCATGAGAATCAAGGAGTCTTGTCAATGTTGCCGATGTGCTGCAAAAATAAAGATAAGAAACATTAGCCTCTATTCAATAAGTTATATGATGGATTCTCTATTCCATATGAAAGAACAAAATGAAGATAAGACACTAACATTTTTGAAGCAAAAAAAAAACTGTCTCAAAGAAGAAAAAGGGAAAAACCAAAAGCATAAAATTTCATGTCATCTGAACCTTATGAAATAACAAAAGCAATCACATGCAACGAATTTAAACGTAAAACCTTCTAAGACCAAAGGAAGAATAGTAATGAGTGTCACATTCAAAAATTAAAAAAAATGCATGAGAAATTGGTTTAACATACAAAATACTATCCACATTAAAATAAGCAGTTGCAGTAATGACCACATGACATGAATGATGTCATTTTGATTAATTGATGGGAAATGAGTATTTCATAGAACTTACAAAGTAAAAGGAATATATTGAATGACTAGAAGCTTTTCTCTTTCGAGCATAAGGGAAAGATTAAACTCTCTAGGGAAGGAGTGTGAAGAACCACCATGGATTTGCCTCTTGGGAGAAGGTAGGTTTGTGTGAACTTAGAAGCACGAAATAAAATTTAAGGATCTGGTGGTATTAAAACCAAAATGTGGTCTCACCATGAAAATCTAGGTTCAAACAAGTAAGTATGCAAAATATAATGAAAAAATCGAGTAGTGTCTCAACCAAATAGCACAACATTTATTTGAGAATACTCTTAAAGAGATCAGACGACGCAAGCATCTGATAAACATGATTTCTTTAAAAAAAAGATAGGTGGCATAAATAATCAAATCTGTGAACCAAGAACTCTATCAAAACCTACACAGAATAAAAAATTATAAGACACAAGTTGTTAATTTGACAAACCAATGGAAGCAAGCAAGCTGGCTCAGACACCAATATTATAAAATTAATAGGAAAAAGGGTGAAACAAAGCCAAAATTCTTCTATTTATAAAAGGGAGATTCTATCGTAGGTTGAGCATTTACGCAAAAAGCAGTCATGAAAATCTGGTGTCACCGATGTTTAATTACTTTCCCCACCCACACACAATTCTTGTGGTAAAAGAGATGAAACAAGCAGGGTCTATTCTGAGTTTTCTACTTGGAAAGTTTCTTACAACCGACATATACCATGTGAGCTCATGATGTTTAACATCTTACCCACATTGGGAGAACTGCTACCTTGCCAGGGTATAGGACATGTCTGAACTCTGGATCCATAATGACGCCTTGGGCTAAAAGAGGAGTCATCTAAACTTGCGGAATGATCCTATCATACGGCGGCAATATAGTTTTTGGAGCATGTATTCTCGAACCTATACCCTCTTGATGCTAAATAATCCTCTAAAAATGTATTATTTTCTCATACGGTAATTTTTAAATATAAGCTGAAAACCATTCTTGGAGCCTCGGCTTAAAAATCATATCATGAAATTATAATGTTGGTGAGCCTTGGCTATCTTTACGAGGCATGAAAACAAAACTTTCAATTAAGGAAAAAATTCGTCTCTTTCAAACATGCGATTATGCATAAGGGTTCTTTACACACTTTTCATAAACATAAGCTTCCAATCTTTGAACCAATTTTCATTGAAAATGTTAAACAATTCAGTAAAAACATGAAATAGACTTTCAACATCATAAGGTAAATTCATATGGTTTATAGGAAGAATCCATAGACATGTAATAAGAATCAATTTAAGGGAATGACTCCAATATATGGGATTTCTACTACTGTTCATGAAGGATTCAAGGAAAAATAATCAAGAGATAAAGGACTAGACTTTAAGGATTCAAAATTCAAAATCCCTCACTTGATTCATGAACTTAACTGAAACTAAAACTTGGTTGTGGGGAAAGACACTGTTCCCACACTAGAATATCATTACATACCTAAGTAAAAGAGAAGAACTTTAGAGATCCTTGCTTTGAACACTAACTTGTTGCTTAAGAGACTTTTTGCCACACTTCGAGCCTAGACCCTAGACGTAACCGCCACCCGATGTCATTTTTGACCCGAGCGCCGCTTGGCATAATACATAAGCATATGACTAAGACATAAATGCAGAAGCTCTAAAAACATGTAAAAAGACTTAAGCTCAAAATCATCATGAATTCGTTTATAAAAAAAATAAATAAGGACAATTATCGTCAAATGAATTTTGAAGCATAAAGACTGAACTAACTCATAACTGACTATCTACGAAGCCTCTACTAACATAATTGAATATTGTTTACCAAGACAAGGCCCTGGCATACCTTATTAATTGAACTAGACTAAGTATACTAAACTAATACTCTAGTATGAATGGAAGGATCACTAATAGCTAATCTGAGTGAACTATGGGTGCACTGAACCACCAACGTGAGTCTCTGAATCTACATCATAAAGTGATGTTGCACCAAAGGTATCAGTACATATGAATGTCACTATAAGAAAATATAAAATTAGATATGAAATTTATCAGTAATACCTAGCTAATCTGTCGCTAACAATCTTCTAGTTAATTGAATATTATCTGTTGCTAATTCCTTATTTTGTGGTAGTGTGTATGGTATGTAAAACTGGGAAGGGAAGACATGACATAAAATACATATATGAAATTGAAATCATAGACGTATAACAAAAAGGATACAACAAAGCATGAAAGATACATTTATAGTGGGTACAACCAAGAAATGATAACTGGGTAAGCCAAGAACATGATTTGGAGTCATAACTTGTAGAATTAAGTGACATTAATCTTCTTTTAGTTCTTTATTGGAGAAAATGGGGAACCAACATAACCACCATGTGAGCGCATGGAGTCTGTTCTCGGCCCAACCAGCTCTATTATCCTACACCTTGACGGGCATAGGACATGACCTGAAATTTTCTAGCAAAGATCCATAATAAGTCCTTTTCGGGACACACAAAAAGAGTCATCTGACTTGTGGAAACGATTTCTACCATTCATCGACAAACATAGTTTTGGGCATTTGTCATTTAGACTATGCCTTCTTGGTCAACCATCTAACTTCTTTAAGATCATAAATTTATACATTTATCTTACTTATTTGTCTTCATAGATTAGCCATATTAGGCTCATATTCATGGTTTATCCACTTCAGAGCTCATGCCAGAGAATTAACCAATAACTTGGTTTCATATCTGAGATTTAGCCACCTTAGGCTCATAATCATGGATTAGCCCCTTTGGGCTCATGCCCATAAGTTACATCATTCATTAGCATCATTGTGGACTCATGGGAGGTAGAATCATAATTCATTATGCCATATTAATTAATAAGTTAAGATTTTCATAACTTTATGGGGAGTGAGCTTTGGAATATTTATGTCATTTTTAGCGTAGCATAATATTATGGTGATCATATCCTCAGGTCATGAAGACATTCTTGAGAAAATTTTGTAGTGGTTGAAGTCACACAGATCATATCACTATGTCATAGTTCATAAGAGAGGAATTTCATCAAATTATGGAGTTTATGGAGATCATGGATATTTATGGAGATTTTGAAAGATTCAAGTCATTATAGCATAGTTAAATATTTCATAGCATGATGGACTTATGGAACAACTTTGAAGTGTTCTTATTGTTGAACATAACTAGAAGTGAAAGGATTCAAGTCATCATATCAAAATAAAGCAGGAACAATCACCTCCTTTTTATTGAATAATAGAACAAAAGGGTTCATGTCAAGGATCATGGAGATTTCATCATTTGAGCAAATTCTTAACTGAGGGACTCATGTTATTTATAGGTTTCATAGCAATAATTCCAATACTTCAATCAATGTTTCAAGACTCATAAAATTCATAGATTACATATTTTATGACTTTGAAAGATTCAAAATTCATAAGTTCATGCATAGAAGTTCACATAGATTTACATGATTTAGGGTAATCATGAAATATAAAGTTTACCCATGGAATTTCTATAAAGCTTCCTTGAAGAATTCGATTATTTGACAAGATCATGAAAATTGCTCTAACCCCTAGTTCATCTTTAGAGAAAATCTGAATTTGAAGAAGAATAAAACTTGGAATGGATATCTGGAAGTAGCAATCTTACATACATGATTCATGAGGTTCATATCGATTTCATAGAATTCACCAGTTCATAAGTCTATATAGAGGAATCCATAGAAATACATAACTTAAATGAAACATAAAACGAGAAAACATGGATATAGAGATTTATGGAGTCTTCTTGGAAATTTGAGAATTCACAATTTCATAAGGGTTTACTCCAACCCTAACTTGTCATGAAGAACGATCTGGACTAAGGGGAGATGAAGTCCATAGAATCACACGAAGAGGGATATTTTACATACCTTGAGAGAAAGAAGAACTTGGAGGGAGAACTTGGGGAAGAACCTAGCTTGAATTTCTTGTAACCCTTGTTTTGTAAGTTGGGGAGGCAGAAGAGGAATTAATAGCTTAAGAATACTAAGAGTTTTCATCTATAAAAAAGGGGGTTTAAAACGTACATATGGGTACTAAAACATACATAATGAGTATCATAAATCCTAAGGATGAAAATACTCATAAGTGGGTGAAGTTCCCAATTTTCACTGCCCAAAAGGCTTAGAGTGTCGCCTTGGGTGCCGCACCAGGCATTTTGGGCAGTAGTTCATTTGTTCTGACTGTTTCTCAGTAAAACGCACATAACATTTTATTCGGGACTCGGATTGATGAGCGATTGGAAACAAGATTCATAAGCCTTTAACTTGATAGGTAATGGGTCACGTAACTCTATATATTCTAGGATTAACGCTTATTTGAAGTTGAACCTTGAATGAACTTATAAGAAAACTAAATCAGTAAAGAAGCTTTCAACTTAACTTTGTGATAGAGGTTCCTTAAGACCTTAATTCATATCCAATGCACTTCCCTTACTTGATAATTAATCTTAACACCTAGGTACAACAAAATTGATCAAGTTCAGGTTTAACTACATATTTAAAATAATTCAAATCTTAGCTCGAAATTTCAGGTTTTACACTTTTCTGTCTTTTTGGAGTTTGGGGAAGAGGAAGGAGAAGGATAGATTGATTTATGAGTTTATTCTTTTATAGGAGTGGTTAAAAGTCATGGATTGGGGTTATGGTTTAAGGAAAAGATGAAAACACCCTTCCAAGGACATGAGAAGGAAAGAAAACTTAAAATAAAAAATTTGTCAGGCAGAAGCTGGTGCACCGCACCTGACAGTACTCTCAGCCTGTGCATTTTCGGTGTTCTGGAGTTTCAACTCTAGCGCACCCCGCTAGACAGTGCACCACTTAGAGAAATTGTAATTGTTCTGGAGTTTTGGGTCTAGTGCACCGCGCCAGTCAGTGCACCAACCTAAAGATTTGCTCGAAAACCCGTCTTAAGTTCTGAAACTTGCTCAATGTGATTTCTAGACATTTATTGGTTTAAATAACTTAGTTTCTGATCTTTAATACACACACGAGATGACATATGAATGAATTGAAATGTTAGGTGTTACAATTACATAAAACTCTAGACTTCTCATTTCCTAAACGTGAATTTCATATCTCAGGTTTAAACTTCTCATTTAAAAAATCAAGAAGAGATTACATGCAACTGATGTGTGCATCACCAATCTTAATCACTTTATTTCAAACCAAAAGTGACACAAGAAAAGAAAAAAATACGACTCATCATTTTCACAAAAAAGAAAAAATTGAGAAACCTTTGCTACGCAATGAAAATGAATGGCCAAAGGGGGAGAATGTTGAATACAGACTAATAAAAGTAATTGCAACACTCTAACTTTCAGATCAGATTTCAAACGAAGAAATCTATGCTATGCAATAAAAAGGAACAACTAAAGAGGTTGAATGATGAATATATACTAATACAATTGATTGCAACAATTTAAATCCAAGTTAGATTTCAAACGGGAAATCTTTTCTATGCAATGAAAATAACGACCAAAGGGAGTGAATGTTGAAAATATACTAATACAAGTGATTAGTTACTCCCTCTGTTTAAATTTGTTTGTCGTACTTTACTTTTTAGTTTATTTCAAAGAATGTCTCTTTTCTAATTTGTCAACTATTTAATTCCAATATCCACATGGCTTATGTAAGACCACAAGATTAAAGGTGTTAGAATACTGACCCCCCTAATTTCCCTAAGGAATAGGTTATTCAATATGTTTCTTTGTCGATTACTGTAAAGTAAAGAAAGTAAAGTAGAGACAAAGTATTTTACGTGAAAACCCCGGATCACAAAGGGTAAAAAACCAAAACCTACACCTCTATAGGATTTAACCCAACTTCACTAAACTCTGAGCCTTCAAACAGTTTAGATTACAAAAGTTACAATCCTAGAAACTAATCTCTAATTCCTAAATCCACATAACCTCCCTCGTTTGTGTGCCCAAGTCTTTGAGTTATCCCAACTTAAAGACTAACCTCTTAACCATTTTATAACTCACTGGTTCTAAGAAATAAATGATTACAACTCAATGAAAATAATATAATCAACTTGACTTGTAATGACCCTTCTGATCATGTTCGCATTTTTGCCTTCTTTGCCCTGTTAGAGCTTTCCTTTAGTTGTCCCAAATCATTTATGGCTTGCTGGGACTAGCAGTTCAGAGCCTGGGCCGTTCGTTGGATCGTTATGACCATTTTCCCATTTTAGAGCTCGACTTAGGAAATTATTGACTTTAGTCGATATACTTAGCAAGCATGCTCGAAATCAAATTTTGACAGTTTTGTTAGCTCTGGAGCATAGACTTTAGTCTAGTTAGACCCTTGGACATGGTTTGGGAGCTTTTGATTTGGGATTATCTCATTTTCTGTGTTTTCAGGCCAGTTCCACTTGGAAGGTTGACTTTGATCAACATCTGGAGAAGACGGTCTCGGATGGAAATTATGTCAGTGTTGTTAGATCAGGAATGTTGACTTTGGGCTAGAGGGACCTTTGGTTCGGGTTTCGTAGCCTCCAAACTCATTTTAGACCATTGGGTTCAGTTTTGGAAAAGCTGGCCAAAGGTTGGTTTTGGGTGTGGGACCCACTTTTCATTAAATCAACCTCCGTTGGGATTTTCCTTAATTCAGTTAAGTTCGGAATACCATTTTTAGTTGAGTAGCATTGCTATTTATGTTTACGGGGTCCCGGATGTGTTCCCGAGGGTGCGTTCGAGAAATTTCTTGTGTTGCCTTGTGGCTGGTTGCTGGTGGCTGTTGCAGCACCAGCATGGCCATCACCTACACATGCGCATGGACATATGCGTGTTGAGGCACCAGCCAGCCGCCCCCTCCCTTGGCCTCCGCATGCGCGTCGCTTGGGCTGCGTGCGTGCTCGCTAGCGCCTAGCCTAGCTAGCGCCTGCCCTCCATGTGCGGCTGCACCCCGCTGTCTGTACATAGGCCATGCGCGTAGTGCCTAGCCACATGCACGTGGGCCAGCACCGACAACCTATTTAAGCCATCTTCTTCCATTTTCATTTCAAACAACCCAAAATCATTTTCCTCCATTTTTTTAAGCTCTAAGCTTCCAAAATCTTGTGTGGGCTACTCCAAGTTATTGGGGTGATTATTTCTTGGTCCATGATCAATTTTTCAACTTTTATTGGTAAGCTTTCTTCATTAATTTCCGTAAATTCCCCATTTTAATTCAAGTTTATTCTTGAAGGTTGGGACTGTTTTAGACCCCTTCCTCTGCTCATTTTTGGCTTATTTTTGGAGCATGCTTGCCTGATGAGGTTGGGAACCTCATGGTAAATTTTATTTCTAGTTTTGGGTGCAGGGCCCACAGGCCCACTTTTGATTCGAATTTTGACCCGGATAAACTTTTAGCAATATGGGTACCTTTAACTTTGTATTGACGCATAGAATATGTTATTGATAGTTTGTTCGCGATTTAGGGCTTCTCAGAGCCGTTTGATCTTGGACAATGTCGTTCCAGTAGCTTATCATCGGACAACAAGTAGGTTATGATTTTCTCTACATAGACTTTGCGTATATAGGCTATAATTGCATTAATTAGTATCCTTGGGTTGGGTATTCTAGGTTGGCACCATAGACCTTGTCCGTCTTTTCTGTCCGTATTATTTCTTATGCTGGTTATAGTATTTTATCTAGTTTTATAAGATTACCCTTGTTGCTCCGTGGGGCCTTTGTATACACCTTTGGACCACAAATAGTGGGATATTTGGGAATGTCCAGAGTACCAGACATTGAGTTGTGATTTTAGGCTAGTTATCTATGTTGTACAGCTAATTGAGCCTGTGCAGGACCGATAAGTTGATTGTGAGCCATTGGGCTATTATTTGTGTTTGGGCATATCATCAGTATATAAAGAGTTTTTCTACATCTATTTTCTACTACTTAGGCTATGGGCCTAACTATCACCATTTTTAAACTTTGCATGGCCGAGGGCCCGTTTTTAGTATAAAAGATACTAAACGGATTAGAAATTGGTTTTATGGATTTTTTTAAGATAAACGAGATTAAAGGATGGTTTTCACACTGATACTAGACTCGGCTGAGCCATAGTGCTAGACATGTTTAACTACGGATTTAGACCCTGATATACATCGGGCACTCTTTATTGGGGTTTTGAGATTTCTCAATTTAAGTATGTGGTCTACGAGACCTCTATGGACCTTGCCGATCCAGGCTAGGGTCTACGTGTTGTGAGTGCCGGAGGAGGGGTATATTATGTAGTTAAGGTATACAGGTACGTCTTTCTATGGAACTTACCTACAAGACCTTTAGGTGCCAGAGGGGGTACATACAGTGCTACTATCACACTGGTTTCATCATATCACATCATATCATGCATATTGGTTTAGATCCACCCTTGTTTGCTATTTACTCAGTGTACGCTCTGGTAGTATGAGATGCCGGAGGGTTTGTTTTTAGTTGTATGTGTTCCTCGGGTGTATGGGAGCCTGTTGGGACTGTAGGTAGATTATCTTATGCTATCTTAGTGTAGTACTTGTTAGAGGCTTCTGATTATTGGTGGATTAGTGGAATCTATCTTATTGTGGCACTATTTATGTGGCCTTTTGATCTTTGTGGGTTAGCGGATTCTCTCTTATTGTGGTGCTGGTTAGTGGCCTTTCGATCTTCTATGGTGTAGCTTATTTTATCCTAGGGTTGTACTTGTGAGGTTGCTTTTTGGTTATTCTTATATTTGGAATTGTGTTATTAGCATGAGTTCATTTATAGTATTATTTCAAGCATGAGTATGTTTACTTGCCTTTCTTTCCTTATCTTTTATTTGAGGTTACTGATATACTACCATTCTTCTTAAACTCTCTCTCTATATATTGTTGTTGCAAGGATCCAAGTGCATTTTCTGTGATATATATCTTTTTTGGCTAGCATAGTTAGCTTGTATTCTCTTTGTATTCTATCTGTGCTACTTTCTATGTGCTTTCCTCTATTTGCTTCTATGACTATTTTCTTCATTGTCTGCTACTTACTCCTTTTATATCTTATATGTGATCAGTCAGCCTATGATGCCTACTGAGTATCTGTTGCTTTGCAATTGGTGCTCATACTATTCTTCTGCATCCTTCTGGTACAAATTCTAGTGTGATCTATCGTTGTTGACCGCGTGGATACTCGTGTAGCTTTGGATATTCGAGACTAAGGTGAGCTCCTACCGACCGGGGCTTGACCATATCTCCTCTTTTGGCACTGTTACTCTCTTTTGTGGGAGGCTATAGGGAATTATTAGGAAAAGTTCTCTATTCTTGGCTCATTATCATGCGTTCCTAACTCTATCAACTTTTAAACATCATTGTTCCATTCCTTCTCAGATTTCTAGGATGAGTACGACAGTGTGTGATGATAAGGCTTCTGCACTTGTTGCTTCAGCTCTTCCTTCAGCCCCAAGATTAAAAAGTGAGAGCTTACCGCATTAGTTAGGGGGTTTGGGGCCAGCCCAGCCTCCGATAGGATTTATGGCTACCCCAGTTATTCATGACACCATGGCTAGGACTTTGAGTCTTCCAGAGGGTGTATCAGTACCATAGGTAGGGGCAGTACCATGTTCTTTGAGCGGTGTTTCAGTTAGGTTTGTGGTTCCAGGTCTCCAGCAGGATTGGATGAAGGTTTTGGAGTATGAGGCATGGTTTTATGAGGGGATTAGGCGCACTGCTAGGACTATGCCTATAGAGTTTGAGAGAGTTCAGGGTTTTGTTGGAGGATTGATTTCACTGCTCCATTTGGTGACCGAGCACTTGGTGACAGTTGGGACTACCTTTCTTTAGGTGGTTGATCATGCTTAGGCTATAGAGAGGTTATGTCGCGAGGCATATAGAGGTAGTGGTAAGAGGCGTCACTGTCAGGGCAGTTTATGTGGTTCTTAGTCTCGAGGTAGGGGATTCTCTTGTAGAGATCAGTTCCATTACTTTCTGTCTAGCAGGCCAGTTTTGGTGGGTTCAGAGGGTGGTTGTATAGAGCATATTGAGAAGAGCAGACATGGTGAAGGTCAGGTTTCCCATGGTTTGCCTTTAGGGTGTGTAGGCGGTGGTGGCCAATCAGGCTCAGCGAGATCTTCTCATCAGACTTTATCTGGCAGAGATTATTTCCAGTGTGGTGAGTGCGGGAACTTTACTAGGGATTTCCCCACGATCAAACCTTCCGGTCATTAGAGTCAGTAGGTTTTATCTCCCAAGGCTCCAGTGCTATCGGCTAGAGGTAGAGTGTAGGGTAGTAGGGGTGGTCCCCAGATGGTTAGAGATGGCTTTTAGCCAGACAGTTCAGGTATGCATCTAGAGTCAGCAGGCACCGTGCGTTATAGCAGGGCTTACTTGGGTTTTTATGATTGTGGAGTGATTGGTCACTTTTCTAGAGATTATCCTCGGCGAGGGATGATAGAGCCTTCAGTATCGACTACTCAGTCCATAGATAGACATAGATAGTTTGATGCCCCTTTTTGTTGGCTAGAGATGGAGGTTCAAGATATCGTTGCTTCAGGTATGGCCTTTGTTACCATCAACTAGTCCTGGCATTGTAGCGGATCTACCCTTTTCGTGTATATGTATATATGCCTACCTATTTCTTGTTTGTTTGTATTACAATTTGAGTTTGTAGTGTTTATGCAAATGTTTTCTCAGTAGGTTGATTCTTTTTAGTAGTGGATGGGTTGTGTTGTCTTTGGGAGGTGACTACACAGGGTTATGACTCATGGGTAGGTCTTGTTAGCTTTATTTTTGGTCTTTGCTATGGGTGTAGAATTGGTTTGAGTATCTCAATTTCTAGCGATCTTGAGTGGTTGTTGCCTAGGACGTTATCTAGTGTTTGCTAGGAATCTCTCAATTGGTATGGTGCAATACTAGTAGTTATGTACCAGGGAAAGTTGCTTGTTTTAAAGAAAATGGTGTTGGCCATGCAAGTGGGTATTGGATGGATTTGCTTTTCTCGAGAGGTTAGAGTCGACCCTTTTTATTTTGTTGGTTTTGGAAGTTGGCAGGTATATAGGTTGTTTTCGTTGTTTTCATTGTTTTCCTCAGTTCCAGTTCGATTGAGTTTGGGCTGTAGAATTGTGGTTGAGTTGGGCACTCGGCTTATTCTTTTACCGCCTTACTGAGTGTCGCCAATAGAGATATGGGAGCTAAGGGAACAACTCTAGGATCTTCTGAGGAAGAGTTTGTCAGATTCAGTATATCTTTGAAATGGGTTCCATTCGATTTGCGAAGGAAGGGAGATGACACCTTGCTTATGTGGGTGGATTATGGGTAGCTGATTGAGTTGACGATTTTGGGTGTTCTTTGGTTTTATGTATTGATGACTTGTTCGCCCGACTACCGAGTGCAGTGGCATTTTCCTTAGATGAATTCGAGGTTAGGTTTCCTTAAAGTAGAGATCAATGTGGTGGACATTCTGAGGACTACCTTTGGGGTTGTTTCATCCATTATGAGTTTCCTTGTTATATCCCTTGGTTGACTCAGGCCTCAATAGCATTTTTAGATTGCGCGAGCCATATATCCAGCGCCTAGTTGGCTCCAGTTTCTATAGTGTTCATCAGCGACATAAGAGTCTTCCCGAGGATTTGACAGAAGGATTGATCAGTAATTGGAATGGGTTTCTGAGTCGTGGGCTAGCAGGTTACTTCAGATAATTCATGGAAGGTTCTCTTTGGTTGCGGCATCTTTGAGCCGAAAGGCAGTGAGTAAGGATAACTTAGTTTTTCCCTTTCAGTTTTAGAGCAATTGTTGGCGCTGGACATCCAGTCCTTTCCTAACCATTTGGTTAAGCTTGAATTACCAGATCCTAGCAGTGTGCTTACCAATGTTGAGGTCCATTCTACCTTGGTTGGACAGGTTTAGCGGCATTAGTTCGAGGCGCAACAGTTGCATAATATATGTGATCAGGTTATACGAGTTGAGGCTAGCATGGCTACTTTGGATTTCGATAGTATTTTGAGATTAATGGTCGCTTTTGTGTTCTAAGAATTGGAGGTTCGAATTAGTTGATTCTCTGAAGGGTTGTCTATTACATGGGATTCCAGCATCAATTAGGCTCTGCCAGTGGTAGGCTAGGAGTTATGGTATGTTGAATGCTTTCGGAGTTAGTGGTTTGTGTACTGGTATAGTAGAGCAGGTGTTTTGAGCCATAGGGTGAGTTGAGATACTATGATATTTTCAATAGCTAGGTGGAGACCTTGGACTTCAGGCATCTCTTTCTTTGCCTACAGGTTGGTTTGACTTGTTATTCGTGGCATGGTGGACTTCTTTCCGAGAGGCGAGGCTAGTAAGGTGACCATAAATTCGAATGGTGTTTGAGTATTTGGAGCAGTAACGGTATTCCTAGAGTTTAGAGTTAGTTGATGGCTACAGACTTCGTGGTAGGCTCACCATACTCCTTGCAGAGATTGGGTTTTGTTTGGGTCTCCTTGGGCAGGTTGCCCTAGTTCATTCACTCTAAATCGATTCAGACTTGGCACGGTTCAGCGAGGTTGGCTTTGTTCTACAGTGGGGAGGTTTTCCTTCGACATAGGGTGTTCATCCATATTATTCCCGACCCTGGTGTGCAAATTGTAGTTGAGCTCCGATGGTTGGTTCAGTTGAGTATCAATATTGATGTTCATCTTACCGAAGGTATCTGTCCATTGGTTGATGATCAGTTGGGGCAGGTCACTCTAGTTCTCGAGGGTATGCTTTGGGTTGGTATTTTGGGTGTCAGAGACTAGTAGACAATGGATTGGCTTGGATGAAGTATGAGTTTGAAGGTGACCTCGTTCTAGGTTGAGTATAGTGGGGACTATAGGCGCCGGTTGGTTAATTGATGTTTGGAGAGTGGCTTGAGCATTTGACTCATGTAAAGCTTCATGGTTAAGGTAAAGATGATCCAGGCTAGATAGAAGGGTTTTGTGGAACGAAGGATTCACGAGTTAGAAGGTTGAGTGGTGGCTTTCTGAGTAAACCATGTTGTGGTATCAAGTTTCTAGTTTGGTTGGTTGATCATCTTGGTTCTCTTGGTCCCAGTGTTGTGTTGGTGCATTCCAGTTGAGTTTCTTGAAGTTCGGTTCAGTTGACAGACCTTTGGAGTTTTTTTGAGTTAAAGATTGTGGTCTAGCTTGGCTGGCAAGAAGTTAAGGTTCCTGGTAGTTTTCCTTTGGTTTAGCTCCGTGGGGTGCCATCTGGTCGAGGAGGCTACCCAGGAGACCAAAAGAGTGGTGCAGGCTTAGTATCTATTGTTGTTTGATCCTTCTGGTATTCTCTTCTTCTTGACTTTTGCGAAAGAAAGTCTTTTTTAGTAGTGGATAATGTAATGACACTTCCGATCATGTTCACATTTTTTCCTTCTTTGCAATGTTAGAGCTTTCCTGTAGTGGACTCAAGTCATTTATGGCTTGTTGGGACAGGTAGTGCGGTTCCCAGGCCGTTCGTTGGGTCGTTATGAACATTTCCCCATTTTAGAGCTGTAACTTAGGAAATTATTTACTTTAGTCAAAATTCTTAGCAAGTATGCTCGAAGTTGAATTCTGACAATTCCGTTAGCTCTGGAATGTAGACTTTGGTCTAGTTAGACCCTTGACCGGGGTCTGGGAGCTTTCGGTTTGGGATTATCTCTTCTTCTGTGTTTTCAGGCCAGCTGAGCTTGAAAGGTTGACTTTGGTCAACATTCAGAGAATACGACCTCAGATGGAAATTTCATCAGTGTTGTTAGCTCCGAAATATCAACTTTGGGCTAGAGAGACCTATGTTTTGGGTCCCGAGGCTTCCAGACTCATTTTAGGCCATTGGGTTACTTTTTGGAAAAGTTGGCCAAAGGTTGGTTTTGGGCGTGCGGCTCACTTTTCATTAAATTGACCTCGTTTAGGAATTTCATCGATTCTGTTGAGTTTGGAATGCCATTTTTAGCTGAGTAACATAGCTCGTTTGCGTTCTAGGGACCCCGAATGCGTTCCTCAGGGTCCATCCGAGAAATTTCTTTTGTTCCCTTGTTGTTGGTTGCTGGTGGCTGTTGCAGCACCAGCATGGACATCGCCCCCTCCCTTGTCCTCCACCTGCACATCGCCTGGGCTACATGTGCATGCTCGTTCCTCTAGTGGATGGCGTGCATACGTGCTGGCTAGCGCCTGCCTTATGCGTTCTCCTGTGCCCATCCGCATGCGCATGGGCTGCGCGTGCAGTCCCTGGTCGCATGTGCATGGGCCAGCGCCTGGCAGCCTATTTGAGCCATCTTCTTCCATTTTCATTTCAAACACCCCAAAATCCTTTTCCTCCATTCTTTTAAGCTCCAAGCTTCCAAAATCTTGTGTGGGCTACTCCAAGTCGTTAGGGTGATTATTTCTTGGTCCGTGATCAATTTCCCGACTTCTATTGGTAAGCTATCTTCATTAATTTTCGTAAATTCCCCATTTTAATTCTAGTTGATTCTTGAAGGTTGGGGGCTATTTTTGACCCCTTCCTCTGCTTGATTTTGGCTCATTTTCGGAGCATGCATTTCTAACAAAGTTGGGAACCTCGTGGTAAATTTTATTTTCGGTTTCTGGTACAGTGCCCACGTGCCCGCTTTTGACCCAAATTTTAACCCAGCTAAACTTTTAGCAATATAGGTACCGTTAGTTACGTATTGATGCATAAAATATGTTATAGAGAGTTTGTTCATGATTTGAGATTTCTCAGAGCAGTTCGAGCCTGGACGACGCCGTTCCAGCAGCTTTTCATCGGATGCCAGGTATGTTATGATTTTCTCTACATAGACTTTGCGTATATAGGCTATAAATGCATTAATTAGTATCCTTGGATTGAGTATTCTAGGTTGACACCCCAGACCTTGTCTGTGGCCCCGCGGGGCCTTTGTATATGACTTTGGACCATAGATGGTAGGATATTTGGGAATGTCCGCGAGTCCCAGACATCGAGTTGTGATTTTAGGCTGGTTATCTATGTTGTAGAGCTGATTGAGCCTGTGTAAGACCGATAGGTTGATTATGAGCCGTTGGGCTATTTTTGTGTTTGGGCATATCATCAACATATAAAGAGTTTTTCTATATCTATTTACTATTACTTAGGCTGCGGGCCTAACTATCACCATTTTTTAAACTTTGCATGGCCCGAGGGACCATTTTCATTGTAAAAGATTCTAAACGAATTTAAAATTGGTTTTACGAATTTTCTTAATATAAATGATATTAAAGGATGGTTTTCACAGTGGTTTTCACATTGATACTAGACTCGGCTAAGTCGTAGCACTAGACATGTTTGACTACGGATTTAGACCCAGATATACGCCGGACACCCTTTATTAGAGTTTTGAGATTTTTCAATTTTAGTATGTCGTCTATGAGACCTCTATGGACCTTGTCGATCCAGACCATGGGCTAAATGTTGTGAGTGCCGGAGGAGGGGTATATGGTGTAGTTGAGGTATACATATGCTTCCTTCCATAGATCCTACCTGCAAGGCCTTTAGGCGCTGGAGGAGGTACATACAGTGCTACTATCACATTGGTTTCATCATATCATGCATATTCGTTTGGATCCACCCTTGTTTGCTGTTTGATCAGTGTACGCTCCGGTAGTATGGGATGCATGAGTGTTTGTTTTCACTTGTATGTGTTCCTCGGGTGTATGGGCCCCTGTTGGGATTGTAGGTAGATTATCTTATGCTATCTTAGTATAGTACTTGTTAGAGGCTTCTTATTATCGGTGGATTAGTGGAATCTATCTTATTGTGGCACTGGTTTTGTGTCCTTCTAAGCATTTCAGGGTTAGCGGATTCTATCTTATCGTGGTGCTGGTTAGTGGCCTTTCGATCTTCTGTGGTGTAGCTGATTCTATCCTAGGGTTGTACTTGTGAGGTTGTTTCAGGTTATTCTTATATTTGGAATTGTGTTATTAGCATGAGTTCATTTATAGTATTGTTTCAAGCATGAGTATGTTTAGTTGCCTTTCTTTCCTTTTTTTTTATTTGAGGTTACCGGTATACCACCATTCTTCTTAAAATATCTCTATATATAATTGTTATTGCAAGGATCCGGGTATGTTCTCCTTTCCCTCACCTA
Organism: Jaltomata sinuosa; assembly: GCA_003996215.1. NCBI lineage: Eukaryota > Viridiplantae > Streptophyta > Magnoliopsida > Solanales > Solanaceae > Jaltomata > Jaltomata sinuosa. The sequence continues at coordinate 157,626 of QJPP01002488.1, read as the reverse complement.
TTTTGGTGGTATATATCTTTTATGGCTAGCATAGTATGCTTGTATTCTCTTTGTATTCTATCCGTGCTAGTTTCTGTGTGCTTTCCTCTATTTGCTTCTGTGACTATTTTCTTCATTGTATGCTATTTACTACTTTTATATCTTATATGTGCTCAATCGGCCTATGATGCCTACTGGGTACCCATTGCTTCGCAAATGGTGCTCATACTACACTTATGCATCTTCTTGGTGCAGATCCTAGTGTGAGGTATCATCATTGACTGCGTGGATACTTATGCAGCTTTTGGATATTCGAGACTAGGGTGAGCTCCTACCGACCGGGGATTGACCGCGTTTCCTCTTTTGGCACTGTTACTCTCTTTTGTTATTTAGAGATAGTTGTATATTATATTTTGTACCTTCTAGTACTCTGTATTTTATTAAAGGCTCATGTACTATCAATACCAGGTCTTGGGATGGCGTAGTTTCTTTATATGTATATATTGGTTATTCTCCTTCCGCGTTGCTTTATTTATGTGCTTCCGCTTATTTATGCATGCTTACTTAGGTAGTAACCCATTACTAACAGTTCCAGGCTACAACGATTGGTTCACCTACTGAGGAGTTGTAGGTGCCATCATAACCTGAGAAATCGGATCGTGACATGACTCAAGAACTGTAAAACATAAACTTAAGGAACAGGTTCTTCAATCTGGTTTCTTGTATTGGCTGCACTTGGATCTTCACTCAAAACTCTCACAAATATGAACTCACTCAATTTGATTGTGTTCTGCTTGTATCTCTCTACATAGGTGCATGAGGTTTATTGTGAAACCCTTGCTGTATTTATAGTGGTGGACCTTTTCCCTTAGGAGTATTTATACACCTAAGTGTCATTATCTATGCATGTTTACCTTAGTTTTGAGGATAACTTGATGTACTATTGTAACATTCCAATAATTCAAAACTAAAGACCCGAACCATTTCCATGAGTGTAATAATCATTTCTCTAGTTTGGTGAGTGCTTTGGATGCGAATAATGTTCATAAGAAGCTCCTAACAACAAGTTAAGTTCAAAGCACCCCAACCGATCAAGTTCTCATGTAAGATTCAACTATGATCAACTTTAAACGATCATTATTCCTAGCCCATGAAGAGTTAGGTGGCCTAATACCCATAAAATTAAATGTCTTCGGGTCTCCTTTTTAACGCCACTGACCGTGCATTAATCCGAGTCCGGAGTAAAAAGTTATGCTCAATTTACCAAGAAGACGCCAGTCTGCCTGAGGGTGACGACTGGGCATGACGAACCGTCACACTTGTGATGATTCGTCAAGGCAAGACGTTATCTTAAGCAGTGAGACCAAAATTTCGGTCATGTTTTGATGGTTCGGAGTGATGACTCGTCAAGGTTCTGATGGTTTATCACCTGAACCGTCAGACAGACCCGTTCTGCACTGTTAACGCATTTTCAAGGTATTTTTGGTCTTTTCCCACTCTTTTAACACCAAAACTACGTCATTTTGGCCTACCTAAACCTGATATTAAGCCTAAACTACCCCAAATCCCTCATTCACAAAGATATTGATTGACTCTTAACAAAAAAATAGAACAAAAGTGATTCTTTTCTTCTCCAAACTCTCAAGAACCCTAAGGAGCAAGAGACTCAAAGTTTAAGGTTTTATTCAAGGTTCTTCCTCAAACTTCAAGATCAAGGTATGTAAAGCTAATCTTTTTGTGTGGGAACCCCATTCTCCCCACAACCAAGTTATATTTTTCGTTTAAGCCATGAATCATGTTAGGGTTTTTAAGAGTTGAAATCCTTGAGTTTAATTCTTGGTTTCTTAATGGTATTCCTCGAATGCCCTATGATATTTAGAAAGAATTTTATGAGTTTGGAGTCTTTCTTCTTAATTTGATTCCTAATACATGCTTAATGATTTTTCGAGTGAAGTATACAAATTTTCTTAAAGTTATTGAGAAATTTATTCTATGATTTACTAGATTATTCATGATTTTTTTATGGAATCTGATTCAAAGTTTGCAAAGAATCTTTATGCGGATATCATGTCTTGAAAAGAGAAGAAGTTATGTATCATAAAAGTTAAAGTTGAGAAAGGTTAAAGAGATTTAGAGCCAAGGCTCACAAATATAGATATGTTCATGATATGATATTTTGAATCAAGCATGACTTTTAGAAAGTGTTTCAAGATTTATATGTTATGAGCATCTAATATATATTGGGAGGACTATTTAGCACTGAGATGTTTATGGGTTTAGTAAACACATGCCCCAAAACTACGTTGCTATCGTAGGATATGATCGTCCACATTTAGGGTGATTCCTCTATTATTTATAGCCTTCGGGCTAAGCTTTTGGATCCCCAGATTATAATTCATCCTATACCCCGGCAAGGTATAGGATGGCTCTATCAATGAGGGCAAGTCGTTGGGTTCTGGCAACGTGGACAAAACGTTGTACTCCATGATGGTCACATGGTTTATGTCGGTTAAGAGAAATTCCCCAAAAGAAAACTTGCTTATTTTGAGATAATATATGATTGGGCGAGGCCACTAATTTAAAAAGAATTTTTATGAAGCATTACTTTTAAGTTTTATCCAGACTTCGGTTATTCAGTTTTCAGTTTCAGTTTTAGTTTTAAGAAAATATTTTAAGAAAGTTTTACTTATATTACTTTAAGTTTTCGCATTGAGGTCAATCATTCTTATTTTCAGTTATTCAGCTCTGTCTATGGTTATATTATTCATGTCTTAATATTTCAGTTTTATCAGTTTAGATATTAGTACTGTTTCACTTTACTGCTTTGCATACTAGTACATTCAAAGTATTGACACCTCTTTTTGGCGCTACATCATTGGATGATGTAGCCCATAGCTTTTAGATATGTAGGTTTCTGAGTATACTCTTCAGTAGGCTATGCCAGCAGCTTGAGTGAGTTCTCATTATTCTCGAGGACTTAGCAGTATTCCAGTCATCAGCTTGTTTTGTTACATAAAGGTAGGTGTGCTCAAAATGTAATAGAGGCTTCATAGACAGAGTCAAATCAAGTTAGTTATAACCAGTTGTTAAACATTTATTCTTTTCGGTTAATAAAAGTTTATATTAGTTTATTTCAACTTGCTTACAAAGGTTAGCCCATGTTTCCAGCTTTTGCAAATTTTTATTAAAAAGTTTAGCTTTATTAGTTGTATTCCAGACCAAGTGGTTCTCTCGGGCCATTCGTGGTTTTGGGTGCCGGTTACGTCCAGGGTGTAGCTCAGGGCGTGACAAACTTTGTATTAAAGCATAGAGTTCAAGTGTCCTTGGGAGTCTATGAAGCCGTGTCAGTAGGATCTTATTTATGGTTATAAGGTCCCCACTTCTATAAATGAGGGACTACGAGCATTTAAGAAAAAGTTTCTCATTCTTTCTTACTTTAGATCGTGCATTAAAGTTTTCCATTTAGAAACTCGTACAAATTTATGCATTGATCCAAGTTCCTCCAACTATGCCTCATCTTCGAGGTGGTAGAAGTAGTAAAGTTTAATCTCCTATCAAGGTGGTTTCCTCAGATAGAGCCAGAAGAAAGTTAAGGGACTGCATAAGAGCTTAGGAAGATCCCATTAGTACGTTTACATCCATTGATTCAAAAGATTGGGCCCTTGTTCTAATGAATCGTGCATTAGAGCCAGAATAATACAAGTATCTGGACCATTCTCTTAACCTTATTTTAGAAAGCACCTTTAAAAGGGTATAAAAGTATGTGTTTGGAGTTGCAAGTAGTGGTGTGACTCGGGAGTAGTGTGAGTGATCGGATGATATGTTCTTAAGTATTGGTTGAAGTGTAGTAAGTGTGGTGTAGATTTTATGGTAGTATTTAGAGGAGGAGTTGTTTGTTATAGTGTTTGAGAACTTGTCAATGTGCTAGTATATATCTAATAGTCTGCACGGCCTACTTATTTACTTAATTAGTTGCCTATCATTGAAACAGGTTGTCTAACGTGTTTCAACAGTAAGAAAGCAGTAAGTAAATAAAACAGTAATTTTTACGTGAAAAACCACTCGGCTCACTATGGTGTAAAAACCACCTGTACCACTACAGGATTTAACCCCAAACTTCACTAAACAAATGAGCCTCAACGGAATTGATTACAACTCGATATAACCTAGGAATTATAAACTCTAACTCCTAACTATTCCCACCACACAAGATTTGTGTTACCCAAATCTCCGAGTTTACCCAACTTGAAGATAACAATCCTACTTCAATTTATAATACACTGAAACTATGATTACAACTAAAAGAATCAACTCCTAATACATCACTACTAAGATGCCTTAGCTAGACTCTGTAATTAGGACCAGGTTCTTCAATGTGTTTCTTCAGTCACCTTTGCTGCACTTGCTAAAGTCAATCTCACAATTGTTTTTTTCTCTCTATAAGTGTGTGATTGCTTTGGATAGCAGCTCTGCTATTTAAGCACACTCCTCAAGGAGTTCTTCTGTTCATCAAACTCCTTCTTGCATGCGATCTCTACTTGCATAGACTTCTTCTTCAAGTGAGACTCCTATTTACTTTCAACTTCATGCCTTTGGTTGTGTTGTAGATGAACTACAACTCTTCTTGAATTCATTACATGGTTTACTTGAGTCACTCGATCCGTTCCTTAATTATTGCTTCTTTGTCACTTGTCATTTTGTGATCTCACTCTACATTTATCTTCTTTGAGATGTCATGACTTTGGACCAGTTTAGCCAACTTGTTCCATTCTACTTTGTTGTTCAACAAAACTGCAAGGTTCCCAACAAATTCCCCCTTTTTGGTGATGACAAAACTGATGAAAAAACTGTGCCTTTGTGCTCCTTTTGCATCGTGCCCTGTAAGTACTAAAGTGAAGATCACTTGAATGGAACATGTTAGGCTTTGGGTTATAAACATTGCACAACACTAAACTTTCCCCCTTTTTGGCATCATCGAAAAGCTATTGTATGTAAAGATAATTCTTAGTTAAGAGTGGACGTCAAATAATTCATGGACACTGGGGCTATCACCAGAACATGCAATTTAAAGATCAAACCAAGCATAATAGGTGAGAGAAAATCAGAATCAAAGCAACATAACCATTTTCATTGAAAAACCAGGCAAGCCTTACAAAGTTTAAGCTAAACTATAGATAAGCCAAACCTAACGAGCACAAAAACTAATGGAGCTAGGATAAGATAGAAACTAGGCGGACAGGGCTGAATGTATAGTAGGAGAAGGGATAGCTGGTAACAACTGGGAGAGACGACGAATGGTGTCTGCATTTTCAGTTCTCTCGAGAAAGAATCTCCTGTAGTTCTGCAATTTGAGCCTGAAGGGGCCCTTTTTCTTCCTCATGAGCAGCCTGCACAGCAGCCAACTCAGCAAACTTTTTATCTAAGACATTCCTAGCCTTTTGGAGGGGAGTGTTTGCATGCTTCATTAAAACGGGAAGAGCAGCATGGTCCACCCGACCGAGCACATTTTTGGTGGTCTGAAAAGACCACACTTGAACAGGAACGCCAAATTCTTCAAAGATAGGAGCCAACCAAAACCCATAGGGAAGGGAATGCACATGTTACTCCTTAATAAGAACCCTCTGCATATGCTAGATAATCAGGCGGGGAAGATAAATCTTGACATTGATATCCAACAATTCCATCAGAGTAATATCTAAGTAATTAGCTTTTGTGCGTCTCTCTTTCCTAGGGGTGAGGATTTTATGGACAACATCAAAATAGAGCCTATGGAGGGAAGACATCTCTCGTTTCTGAACTCGGCGATGGTGGAGGAGATTAGGCATGCCAAAGAATTTTCTTGTGATGGCCAAGGCAGAGGCCATGTTGTTCAAGGGAGGCCACTCGTGCTTAACATAGTGGCTCCAACCTCCAGTAGGGATGTCAAGAATCTGAGAGACATCCTCAGCTGTTAGATCTTTTGAGATGCCCCTCAAAGAGGTAGAGAAAACAGACCCCTATTCCCTTCCATTCATGTAGAACTCAGTAACTTCAGGCCTACCAAACTGCCTTTGAACATCCCCCTAAATAATAAGTGTGGACCACCCCTGAAATTCAAGCTTTTGGAGCAGGATAAGCATCCCAGGACCACCAAGGCCAGTAACAACCCTTCCTCGTATGATATCACTCTTTTGGAAGTGAAGGATGTGCAGAAGCTCATCATCGGAGAGACCAGAGGGATCAATGTTGGTGGGATAAGTATCCTCAGTGAACTCTGAGTCAGACTCATCAGATGGAACAGGGCGAGTTACCCGTTTCTTCTGAACCAGAGGCAGAGGTCGAGGTGGAAGGATTTTTGGTTGCAGGGGAGGCCTTTTTTTGGGGTTTAGACTTAGAGGACTGGGGTGTTTTGGAAGGACGAGGGGAGGTGGTTTTGATTAGGCATCGAGAGATGACCTTGTTTTGGTGGACTATGCCAACAAGGAGATCTACCTCAGATGACTTTGGTGCAGGGAGCTTCCATTTATTTGCCTTGAGGGCAGACTCAAGAGAAGCTTCCTCCAGATGCTTCATGTTCAGTGTGTGTGGAACACGTTGGTGAGAGGGAAGAGGGGATGGAACATCAGGTAATTCATCCACTGGGATAGCATTGGGAGCACCACTGGCTTTCTTTAAATGGGAGCGAAGACGCTTGGGGACGAGATTCACCAGGGTTTCATCTTCAAGTTGATGAACTTGAAGTGGAATAGGATTTTCCAGACGGAGCATGGAATAGGGAAGCTTGGGGAGATTTGGGTACAGTCTAGGAAACTGAGCACGATACTCATTCCAAGTAACGAAATCTTTTAGATTTATGGAGAACGAAGGGGTAGGTGGAGGCTGGGGTATTGTTGTAGCTAAAACCATCATTGAGGACTCATCAATAGGAGATGAGTCATCATTGGAGAAGGATGAGTTCGGAGATGCCATTCCTGAAGATGCTTGGTTCTTTTGGTTTTGAGGAATGTTGAGAATGATATTGGTTGGTTTAAAGATGAGAGGGGTTTTATAATGGTGAAGAGAAATGTGAAAGGGTTTGGGAAGAAGAAGTGTTTCAGTGGTGAAAGATATCTGAAAAGAAGTGATTTGACACTGAAAGGACTTCGGCGACAGCCTTTTGAATTTGAACACTATTAATATTGAAGTAGTGAATTTGGAACATGAGTGCTCGACTGGTTCACCCTATCTCATAATTAGCTTATGCAAGTGTAAGACATACCTGATAAATTATGAAGGTTTGGTCATGGAGTGGATTTCCTGCATAATCTTCAACCCAAATACGTTAATAAAATCAATAAAGTGGTACTGGGACAGACAACTAAATGTGCAATACAGAAAAGTGTAATATCTTAATTAAAAGAATGTCTTTAACATGAAAATATCTAGCCAAGCATTGAGTGTGATGTTTAGGAAATCTTAATCATCCCCAAGTCTAACCTATTCTTCTCAAAATTCTCTCTACTTAATGCCTTGGTAAAGATATCATCAATTTGTTCCTCAGTAGGACAAAACATGATTGAGATGAGACCCTTTTCTACATTATCTCTGAGAAAGTGGTGTCTTATGTCAATATGTTTAGTTCTTTTGTGTTGGACCAGATTTTTTGCAATATTTATGGCACTAGTATTGTCACAAAAAATAGGAACACAGCCTAAATTAATACCAGAGTCCAGAAGTTGATGTTTGATCAAAAGAAGTTGGGCATAGCATGAACCAGAAACTACATACTCGGCCTCAGCAGTGGAAAGTGCAACAGAGTTTTGCTTCTTAGTAGACCAGGAGATCAGACATGATCCAAGGAAGTGTGCCATACCTGTGGTGCTTTTCCTATACACCAAATAGCTTACATAATCCGCATCTGCATACCCCACAAGTTCAAAATTGCTTCCTTTTGGATACCATAATCCCAAATCAGTGGTTCCCTTGAGATATCTCAAAATTATTTTGACTGCTTTGATGTGGGACTCTTTTGGATTAGCTTAGAATCTTGTACATAGTCCCACACTAAAGACTATATCAGGTCTACTAGCAGTAAGGTACAAGAGAGACCCAATCATACCTCTATACAATTTTTTTTTCCACGGATGGACCTTTTTCATCCAAGTCTAACTTGGTGACAGTGGCAATAGGCGTGTCAATCTCCTTTGCTTCCTCTATTTTGAACCTTTTGAGCAGCTCTTTCACATACTTCTGCTGATCAATCATGGTTCCAGTTGGGGTTTGCTTTATTTGAAGCCCTAGGAAGAAGTTGAGTTCTCCCATCATGCTCATTTCAAACTCACCATTCATCAACTGTGCAAATTCTTGAGTCATTCTTGCATCAGTTGATCCAAAGATGATGTCATCAACATACACCTGTACAATCAGCAGATCTTTGCCATTATTTATCAAAAATAGGGTGTTGTCAATTTTACCTCTAGTATGCCCATTTTCCAGAAGGAACTTGGACAATCTTTCATACCAAGCCCTGGGGCCTGTTTCAATCCATAATGTGCCTTGTCCAATTTTTACACATAATTTGGGAATTCTGTGCTCTCAAATCCTGGTGGTTGCTTGACATATACTTCCTCCTTGAGCTTCCCATTCAGAAAGGCACTCTTCATATCCATCTGATATAGAGTGAATTCCATGAATGCAGCAAAGGAAACAAGTATCCTGATTGCTTCAAGTCTGGAAACTGGTGAAAATGTCTCATCAAAGTCAATCCCTTCCTCTTGGTTGTATCCTTGGTCTACTAGCCTTGCCTTGTTTCTTGTAACTGTTCCATTTTCATCAAGATTGTTCATTTACACCCATTTAGTGCCAATTATGGGACCAGGTGCCACACCTTGCTTCTTTCAAATTTATTGAGTTCCTCTGGCATAGGAATTATCCAGTCTTCATTAAGGAGTGCTTCCTTTACCCTTTTTGGCTCAATCATGGACAAAAATGCTCTAAAAGCACACAAGTTCTTAAGGCCTACTCTGGTAGTGATTCCAGATGTCAAGCCTGTGAGAACATTATCAATGGGATGAGAATCCTGGTATTTATAGCTTTTCAATGTTATTCCCTGTGAAGTTTCAGCAGCTGATTCAAGGCTTGGTGTTCCCCCTGTCATTATGCCATCTGAGGTTCCCCCTGTCAATGTGTTAGCAGTTTGTCCATCAGATGGACTGGGTTGTACAACCTGTTCCTGCGGACTGTCATCAGCATCACTGTCAACCTGCATGTTAGTATCAGTAATAACAAGAGATTCATCAAAAACAACATGGACACTTTCTTCAACACATCCAGTTCTCTTGTTCAACACCCTATATGCTTTGATATGTTGAGAGTATCCTAAGAATATGACCTCATCACTCCTAGCATCAAACTTACCAAGATTATCTTTCCCATTATTATGCACATAACACTTGCAACCAAAAGATCTGAGATGGGAGATATATGGTTTTCTTCCCTTGAGGAGTTCATAAGGATTCTTATCTATCAATGGTCTAGTCATGCACCTATTTATGATGTAGCAAGTTGTACTCATAGCTCAGCCCAGAGATTTTTTGCAAGATTTCCTTCTATCATTATTGTCCTAGCCATATCTTCTAGAGTCCTATTTTTTCTTTCAACTACTCCATTTTGTTGGGCCGTTCTATGGGCAAAAACGTTATGATCAATTCTCTTAGAAGAATAGTATTCTAGAAAATTTGCATTTTCAAATTCTGTTGCATGATCAGACCTTATGGAGATCAAAGAGGAGCCTAGTTTCTTTTCCATTTTCTTAACAAAGATGGTGAAGACATCAAAGGCATCCTCTTTAGATGCTAAAAATAGGGTCCAAGTGTACTTGGAGTAATCATCAACAAGAACATATACATACCTTTTGCCTCATCTGCTTCTTACTCTCATTGGTCCACACAGATCCATGTGGATTAGATCAAGACACTTGGTGGTACTTACCATGTTTTTTGCTTTGAAAGAAGTCCTTACTTTCTTTCCCCTTTCACAAGCATTGCAGACTTGTTCATCCTTAAACTTGGTTTTAGGAAAGCCAATAACTAAGTACTTTAAAGCAGGTTTGTTCAACTGTTTCAAACTAGCATGCCCAAGTCGTTTGTGCCATAGTAAGGGTTCACAGTCAATTGCACTAAGTCAAGTTAGGTTAGTGCCTGGTATTCCCAATATATCAGCTTTATATACATTTTTATACCTTTGTGCAGTCAGAACAACCTCCTTGGTATCCATTATCTTGACTTTGCAACCTGTAGAAGTGAAAGTTACCTTATTACCTTTGTCACATAGCTGAGAAATACTGAGTAGATTGTGCATCAACCCATCAACATGGTATACTTCTTCTACTGCCTTTGCTGTGGATTTCCAATTTTTCCAACTCCAGTAACTCTACCCTTTTTGCCTCCTCCAAAAGAGACATTCCCCCTTTTGATTGAGGTGAGTGAAAGGAACTTCCCTTTGTCTCTTGTCATGTGTCTTGAGAAAGCATTATCCATGTACCAATGTTTTTTGCTTCCTTTCACTTTCACCTGCAAAACAATTTTAAGGGTTAATCTTAGGAACCCAGACAAGCTTGGGTCCTTTCTTATGCACAAAAGGATGAATCAAATTTCTTCTGGCCCATCGAGGCAACAGGTTAGTGGACTTGTTCCTTAACATAGATTCAGAACTGTTTCTCTTTGCCTGCTTAATGTTTTTATTTGTGTACCAAGCTGCAGTTGGACACTCAGTGGTAGGGTGCCCCAGCTATCCACAGATGAAACACAGGTCTTTAGTAGAAGTTGTTTATTTATGAAACCCTAGACCTGCCTTTTCATTATGAGTCATTTCTCCTAATTTATTCACTATTCTAGATGATTTGGTCCATCTATTTGCCTTTTCAAGATCAAACTTTATCTTGGAGTTTTCTAGACTCAATTTTCTCACTTTTTCCCTTTCATAGAGAAGATTTTCTTTGTATGTTTTCAGTTCTAATTCAGCTGACTCTTGGTTGTTACTCATTTTATCTTTGCCTTTTTCAGAGATAACAATTTTCAGAATTTTTGATTTTAGACTTAGGTTGCTTGAATCAAGTTGACTGACTTGTTCCTTTAGGATACCATTTTCTTTGTCAGTGGCAATCTTGCATGTCTCAAGATCAATGTATTCAAACTTTAGACTTGCAAGAGAACTGAACAATTGGTTCTTATTAGAGGTTTGTTCAACATAGTCTTCAATCAGTGCATTCATTAGAACAATGAGTTTTCTTTTAGAAAAAAGATGCAACTTATATTTAAGTTCAAGAAACTTACCTCAGAGTCAATCTCTTCTTCTTCTTCTTCCAGATCTGAGTCTCCAATTTCTATGAGGGCAGTTTCATCTACTTCTTCATCATCAGACTCATTAGTTCCTGATCCCCAGGCAGCAACCATGGCATAGTCCTCCTTTTCTTTCTTCTTAGAGTTCATATTTTCTTCCTTTTCAGCTCTTCCTTTTTTCCACTCAATTTCCCATTGGGGCAGTCTTTAACCATGTGGTCAGTCTTCCCACACTTGTAGCATCCTTCTTGAGTTTTGTCGTTGGACCGCTTCTTTCTACCTGTTCCTTTCTTGTCATATCTGCTTCCTTACTTGAAGAATTTTTTGAAGTTCTTTGCTAGAAATGCAACTTGTTCTTCATCAAGGTAGGATTCATCACTGTCAGATGCTTTCAATGCCAAGGACCTTTCTTTGGATACTACAACCTTCTTGAATTCTTCCATGTTCATATCATATGTCTTCAAGTTTCCAACCAACTCATCAAGAGACATGACAGTGATGTCCTTTGCTTCTCTAATGGCTGTGACTTTCACATCCCATTTTGATTTTGGCAGGATTCTTAAGACTCTGTCAACTTGTTCCTCAGTGGTAAGGATTTTTCCCAAGGATGATAGTTTATTGACAAGGTTAGTGAGTCAAGTTATCATATCCTGAAGTGACTCACTTTCCTTCATCTTGAAGGTTTCATATTCACTAAACAACATGGCTACTCTAAATTTTCTCACTTGGCTTGTACCTTCATGTGCATTCACCAGAGCATCCCAGATCTATTTAGCAGAAGTACAACTAGACACTCTATTGTACTCATCAGGTCCCAGTCCACAGACTAGGATAGTTTTTGCTTTAGCATTCTTCTTAAGAGAAATGAGATCATCTGGAGTGAACTCACCTCTTACTTTCTTCACAGATTCTCCTTCCACAGTCTTCATAGGGATAGTTGGTCCCACGATAATCCTATCCCACAACTCATAGTCTTTAGCTTGAATGAAGTCCTCCATCCTAGCTTTCCACCAAACAAAGTGAGATTCATTGAAGAGGGGAGTCCTGGTGGTGGACTGTCCTTCACTATGCCCAATTAGTGGTGCAGAATTCATTTTCTGGATCTAATCTTAAGATGTTAGACTTCAATTAAGATACCCGCTCTGATACCAATTAATAGTCTGCACGACCTACTTATTTACTTAATTAGTTTCATATCACTGAAATAGGTTATCTAACGTGTTTCAACAGTAAGAAAGCAGTAAGTAAATAAAACTGTGATTTTTACATGGAAAACCACCTGGCTCAAAAGGGTGTAAAAACCACGACTTGTACCACTACAGGATTTAACCCCAAACTTCACTAAACAAATGAACCTCAAAGGAATTGATTACAACTCGATGTAACCTAGGAATTATAAACTCTAACTCCTAACAATTCCCTTCACACAAGATTTGTGTTTCCCTAATCTTCGAGTTTACCCAACTTGAAGATAACAATCCTACTTCAGTTTATAATACACTGAAACTATGATTACAACTCAAAGAATCAACTCCTAATACATCACTACTAAGATGCCTTAGCTAGACTTTGTACTTAGGACCAGGTTCCTCAATGTATTTCTTTAGTCACCTTTGCTGCACTTGCTAAAGTCAATCTCACAATTGCCTTTTTCTCTCTGTAAGTGTGTGATTGCTTTGGATAGCAGCTCTGCTATTTAAGCACACTCCTCAAGGAGTTCTTCTGTTCATCAAACTCCTTGCATCCGATCTCTACTTGCATAGACTTCTTCTTCAAGTGAGACTCCTATTTGCTTTCAACTTCATGCCTTCGGTTGTGTTGTAAATGAACTACAACTCTTCTTGAATTCATTACATGGTTTATCTTGAGTCACTCAATCCGTTCCTTAATTATTGCTTCTTTGTCACTTGTCACTTTGTGATCTCACTCTACATTTATCTGCTTTGAGATGTCATGCCTTTGGACCAATTTAGCCAACTTGTTCCATTCTACTTTGTTGTTAACCAAAACTATAAGGTTCCCAACAATATCATATATATATAGGCTCCGAATGGAAGTAAACAGTATTTAAGAATGGATAGAACTAGGCTACACTTTGTAGCTTTAAGGAAGAACCCTTTGATGTTTATAGAGTTATGAAGCTAGTTTAGACAGATGATCAAATGAGTAGTAGTGTGTGTGAAAGGAAGTTGTGTGACCATTTGATTTAAGTGTTAGGTTATAAGTTTGAGTCGTGAATGATCACTGAGGAAGAAAAAAAAATGTGGATTATTTTTGGGAATTTAACTTATGTATGTTGATGTGGCATTTTTGAGAAGTAAATTGTTAAGTGTGAATGTGTTATATGAAACCTCTAAGTAATATATGAAGGTCTTGGCTAAGTCTATAGGTTAAGAAGAGCCTTAGAGTATGAGGGAAGGTAATGAGTGTTTAAGATGGTGAGTATGTGTGGTTACGTGGGGTCGTGAGTGGTATGTTCCATGTGTGGATAGCTAGTGAGTTGGTATTGTGAAGTGTGAAAGAAGCTAAGGTGTTTCTAGAGAGTGTCCCTAAGGAGAAAATTGAGTAATCTATAGATGGTTAGTGTTGAGTGTTTTGAGTATGGTGATGCTTCCATTGATTTTGGAGGGAATAGTTTAGCGTATAAGATTAGTGTGCAGACTTAAGTTATTAATGTTTGAACTAAGGGGGAGATGGTGAGTTGTTAATCAAAGACTAGTCTTAGTGTCACTGAGTTTCCCTTTTAGAGATTTAGGCTTGGGTATGTCCGTGTTTTACCTTGCTTGCGTATTTCCTCTCTACATTAGTTGAGACGTTAATCTACCCCACATTTTGTGTGTTAACACTTTCTCTCCCAGTCCATGATTAGTCCCTAAGGGAAAGAAGGGAAAGTCTTACCTATGTTGTGAACCCCTAAGCACGTTCCATGTCATCCAAGTCATAGTGTTTGTGCTCAATAGAATTTGTGTTTTTGTATGCTTTAATAAATATCTTGACTTTGAGTTACAACATCTTGATTCATGTTTGCAGCCTAAGCGTATGGTAGTATTGATAATGGTTTGCTTTGTTCTTTTATCTTAGATTTACCCATTATTCGAGGATGAATGATCCCAAGGGGGAGATATTGTAGCACTATAATAATTCAAAGATAAAGACCCGAACCATTACCATGAGTGTAATAATCATTTCTCTAGTTTGGTGAGTGCTTTGGATGAGAATAATGTTCATAAGAATCTCCTAACAACAAGTTAAGTTAAAAGCAACCCAACCGATCAAGTTCTCATGTAAGATTCAACTATGGTAAACTTTAAACGATAATTACTCCTATCATATGAAGAGTTAGGTGGCCTAATACCCATAAAATTAAAGGTCTTCGAGTCTCCTTTTCAATGCCACTAACCATGTGTTAATCTGAGTCCGAAGTAAGAAGTTATGCTTAATTTACCAAGAAGACGTCAGTCTGCCTGAGGGTGACAACTCGGCATGACGAGCCCTCACACTTGTGACGATTTGTCAAGGCAAGTCGTTAGCTTAAGCAGTGAGACCAAAATTCGGTCATGTTTTGATGGTTTGGACTGAAGACTCATCAAGGTTCTGACGGTTCGTCACTTGAACCGTCAGACAGACCCGTTCTGAACTGTTAACCCAATTTCAAGGGATTTTTTTGTCTTTTCCCACTCTTTTAACACCAAAGCTATGTCGTTTTGGCCTACCTAAACCTGATATTAAGCCTAAACTAACCCAAATTCCTCATTCACTAAGATATTGATTGATTCTTAACAAAAAAATAGAACAAAAGCGATTCTTTTCTTCTCCAAACTCTCAAGAACCCTAAGGAGCAAGAGACTCAAAGTTTAAGGTCTTCTTCAAGGTTCTTCCTCAAACTCCAAGATCAAGGTATGTAAAGATAATATTTTCGTGTGGTAACCCCGTTCTCCCAACAACCAAGTTATATTTTTAGTTTAAGCCATGAATCATGTTAGGATTTTTAAGAGTTGAAATCCTTGAGTTTAATTCTTGGTCTCTTAATGGTATTCCTTGAATGCCCTATGATATTTAGTAAGAATTTTATACCTTTGGAGTCTTTCTTCTTAATTTGATTCCTAATACATGCTTAATGATTTTTCAAGTGAAGTTTACGAATTTTCTTAAAGTTATTGAGAAATTTATTCTATGATTTACTAGATTATTCATGATTTTTTTATGAAATCTGATTTAAAGTCTTCAAAGTGTATGTTCATGAAAACTTTGCAAAGAATATTTATGCGTATATCATGTCTTGAAAAGAGAAGAAGTTATGTATCATCAAAGTTAAAGTTGAGAAAATTTAAAGAGATTTAGAGCCAAGACTCACAAAGATAGATATGTTCATGATACGATATTTTGAATCAAGCATGACTTTTAGAAAGTGTTTCAAGATTTATATGTTATGAGCATGTAATATGTTTTGGGAGGACTATTTAGCACTGATATGGATATGGGTTTAATAAACACATGCCCCAAAACTACGTTGCCATCGTAGGATAGGATCGTCCGCAGTTAGGGCGATTCCTCGATTATTTATAGCCTTCGGGCTCAGCTTTGGGATCCCCAGATTATGTTTCATCCTATACCCTGGCAAGGTATTGTAACAACCGGGTCCGTCGTTATGGGTAGAACAATCGTGCCAAGTTTTAGAGTTAGAAAACTCTGGGTTTGGGAGTTTAAAATTCTGGGATAGGCTAGCCTCGGTTGGTTTTGGAGTGAGGTAGAGTCTAGGGAAATCCGAGTAAAAATGAGTTTAGGTATCTTGGACTGAGCTAGTTTTCCATGTAGCCAAGACATAAAGGAGTCTGGGGGACTTTTTGGAATCGAATTTGGGTAAGTAGAACTCCCAGAATCGTGTTTGACGTGACAGGGTTGTTTCGGGACGTCGGGGGAACCAAGTGTGTTGTGAAATGGCCAAAGCTGGCACATTTATGAACTTTCTGCCCATGATGAGTGTTGTCACGTGTGATAGCAGCCACCGCTATAGCGATAGAAATTACCTCTATAGCGGCGGTCAAGGGGCGGTCAACTCACTTAAGACCGCTATAGCTGCAAGTGACTGCTATAGCGGGATCGCTATAGCAAAACGGGGACCACTATAGTGGGCCAACGGGTTTTTAATGCAGAAACAGCTCTCAAAACATAAGAATTTCACAAGTTTGTTTTGGGAGAAGGGCTGGGCGAATTCAGGCGATTTTCTTTATTCCTCCGCCAAAAATCATTCCTAAGGTAAGGTTTTCATTCCCCACACTTTGTACTACGTTTTCTATGTGGTAGAATTGCTAGGAGGAAAATTAGGGAAGGTTAGAATGACCTAGGGATGATGGAATTCGGGGAAGAAGGGGGTTCCAAACATGTATGTTCTTGGGTGTTTATTTAAGTACGTTAAAATGATCATAAGTTGTTTAATTTCCTATTTTGTCTGTAAAAAATGATAAGACTAGGAGAATTAACGGTGGAAAAACTCGAGAAAAGGGTGGGATGATCATGGGTGGCCTGGGGTTTGGGTATTTGGTATAATCGGGGTAATGTACAGGCCTGTATGTTAATTGTATGCATTATGTGTTATTTTTAGACCAAGAACGTGAGAGGAATCTGGAACACGGGAAAGCTCGGGTTGAATAGAGCTTGGAGCATTCGAGGTAGGTGATGGCTTTCATATTTTTGCGAATGTGTATATTCATTGTACTCGTTGTCTAAGTAATTATGTGAATTACATTGCTTAGGGGATTTGTGTGGAATGTCTAAGTTCGGTTTACAGTCTATGTATGAATGGTTTTTACTTGTTGGCTTTACAAGGGGTGTGCATTCATTCTATTGACTGTTGTTGTTGACATTTTGTTGGCTTGAGTACCATGCCTGGTATGGGTATAACACATGGTTGGCATGGGTACCATGCCTGGTACGGGTATAACATTCGGTTGGCACGGGTACCACACCTGGTACGGGTTTACTTTATTGCATCTTGCACTGTTTCATTGATTATTGTATTGCATTGGCTGATATTGGTTTCATGAGAGGACCGGGTTGTTTTACTGAATGTGATACTTGATATTGGTTCCGTGAGTGGACCGGGTTGTTATTGAAAAGTGTTACTGACTGGTTGTCCTTGAGTGGCCGGGAAACTATTGTATGATTGTTGAATTGGTCTTGGTTTAGGTCGGGTAAATCATTACTTGTGGTATTTGTCTAGAGGGGATTCTAGGGTGGGTCCGAGCTAGACGGTAAGGTGTGGTTATGGTTATTCTTCTTGGTGGAATAGAACTATAAGAGATGGATTCATGCGGTAACAAGCTAGGTAGAGACCTGTAGTCTAGAGATGCTTGTGATATTGTTGCATGTTTGCCATACTTGTTACTGGATTTTGCGTACTATTTATATACTATTTTCTTGAATACTAGTTGATGATCCTACCAGTACATAGTGGTAGGGTACTGATACTGCACTTGTCTTTCTTTTGGTGAGTACAGGAAATCTTCCAGCGGCTGAGACGAGACCTCAGATTTAGCACCGGCGATTCCGATCATCAAGGGTGAGCTAGTGATTCGAGCTACCTTGGGATTATCTCTAGAGTTTTAGTTCATTTGTTCGGACTTAAAAACTATTCTTATTTTGTTTAGGGTTGCATCCCCGTACTCCAGATTTGGTATTGATGTTTGGTACGATGACTTTCAGTTCCTAGGTGAGAAATTTTCGCAGTTTATTATTAATGATAAGTTTTTGATTAGTGATCGTATTTCTATTGCTAGTTATCATTTATGCTTGCTAGTTTTAGGCTGTTAGTCTAGGAAAGGGTGGAACTCCATTGGTTCACTCAACCTGGGCTTGGGTCGGTACCACTCATGACAGGTTGGGTCGTGACAAAGATGGTATCAGAGCCTAGGTTCGTTGATCTTGTTGTACCAAACAGGTCTAGTAGAGTCTTGCAAAATGGTGCGGAGACATCCGTACTTTTCTTTGAGAGGCTATGGGGCTTTAGGAAAAACTATCTCTTCCTTCTTTTCCTTCGTGCTATAACTCAATTCCAATTTTTATCTGGTGATACGAATTGGTATCTAACTTCATTCACTCTTCTGTCCGCAAATAGTCACTATAAGGAATAACAGAGCAAGTCCAGCGGTCCCAGCAGCGGGCCCGACAGTTCATGGCAGAGGTAGGGGAAGGGGCAGGGGATGAGCTGGAGCCACACCCGCCAGGGGTGAAGATCGAGTTGCTGCTACTGCACGTGAGCTAACCCCTCCCTCACCTCAGGATCTTGTGGCTGCAGATGTAGAAGAAGTAGTGGTAAAAGATGAAGGGGCTCAGGAGGAGGAGGCACCGGTTGGGGGTGCAGGCCTTCCTAACATGACACCGGAAGCTTTCAGGCAGGCGTGGAATATTTTGAGTTGGTTGGTTGGTGCTGAAGCCATACACGCAGCTTATGCAAATCAGGCCTGGGATACTCAGCCAGCAGTTACTACTACACCAAGGATGGATGCAGCTTCGGGCACAAATGATTTTCTTAGGCCAATGTTCGGCCCAGTGATGACAGGTAATGAGCATGAGATGATGACTAAGTTCCTTAAGATAAAACCTCTGATGTTTCTGGGTACAGACAAGGAGGATGCCTATGAGTTCATCCTGGATTGCCATGAGAGGTTGCACAAGTTGGGTATTGTACGTCAGCATGGGGTGGAGTTTGTCACTTTTCAGCTGCAGGGTGATGCCAAGCAGTGGTGGAGGTCTCATGTTGAGTATCGATCAACTATCCTACCTCCACGGACTTGGGAGCAGTTCCATGCCTTGTTTCTAGAGAAGTATGTTCCATGTACTTTGAGGGACCGGAAGAAGAATGAGTTTCTGAACTTAGAGCAGGGTGGCATGTCGGTCTCGGCTTATGAGGCTAAGTTTCATGCGTTGTTTCATTTTGCTACAAAAATGTTGGGTTCCGAGGAGGAACGGGTCTGATTGTTTATCAAAGGTCTGAATAGTAATCTGCAGGTACTGACAGTGCATATGACTTCTTGAGGGAATGGTTTTAATGATGTGGTGGACTATGTGAAGAAGATTGAGGGAGTTAGGCAAGTGGGGCAGGCTAAGGCTTCAGCCAAAAGGCCCCGGAATAAGGGAAATTTTGGTGGTTCATACTCTAAGGGCCAGCATCAGCAGGCTTACTCAGCCCGTCCTATTCAGTCAGCTCTGCCAGCTACTACAGGTGGTCGTCAGGGAGCTCAGTCTTTAGCTCCTGCGCAGCCAGCCCAGGAAGTTTCCCAGATTGATGATCGGGCACATTGCTATATTTTTCTAGGAAGGACTGAGGCGGAAGCCTCATAGACAGTGATCACAGGTACTATTCTTGTATGTTATAAAATGGCCTCGATATTATTTGACCCAGGATCCACATATTCTTATGTGTCTGTTAGTTTTTCTTTGGGTCTGAATTTGAATTGCGATATCCTTGATTCCCCTATCCATGTATCTACCCCGGTTGGAGAGTCGGTGATTGGGACTCATTTGTATCGTGACTATTCTATGGTATTTGTTGGGCTACGTACTTGGGTAGATTTAGTGATTCTTGATATGGCTGATTTCAATGTTATCTTGGGTATGACCTGGCTATCTCGTTATCGTGTTGTGTTGCACTGTAACACCAAAACTGTGACTCTATAAATTCTGGGTAAGGATAGATGTAATGACCCTTTTGGTTATTTATGCGTTTTTGCGTTTCTTGTATCGTTAGAGCTTTTCTGTAGCGGCCCCAAGTCATTTATGGCTTGCTGGGACTGGTGGTTCGGTGCCTTGGCCGTTCGTTTGGTCCTTATGGTCGTTCCCCTATTTTAGAGCTGAGCCGTAGGAGCTGAGTATCGAAATCGTGCTAGGATTTGCGTTCGTATAACCTTAACCTTCGTTCCGTATCAAAGGCTTGCGAGCCTAAGTTTGATAATTTATTAACATCGCGTGTATTTGAAAATATTTTATTTGAAAGTTGAAGTTGCTAAAAAGTTATATTTTTATTACTATTTTAAAAATATTTTAAAGGTCTATGAAAAATACTTTTGTTATGATATAATTGTGTATGTATTTATTTTATAAGGTTTTTAATAATTGTAGTATTTTAACAGAGATAGTAAATTTAGTTATGTTAAAAAATATTATTATAATATAGTAGGTTTTATCTAAAATAATTTTCTATTAATTATGGTATATTCAAAAAAATTTAATTATTTTACCACGAATCTATGCAATATCCGAGTGCATAGATAAAGGGATGGGAACTTTAAAATAGTGACACCACAACTTCCACGTGGTGGATAGTAGTGGTGTTGTCGTATATGTGGCATAGGTTGCTACTAAGAATGCCACTAGTCTCTCTCACTATTATTTAACATTTTATTACTAAGAATCCAATTATATTGGTATGGAATCTTTGGTGTGTATATATATAGCATTACAGGGGCTGCAATACGGGGTTACACATCTGCCAACTTGGTATACGTTTCTAGCATAAAATTTCCTTACAAAAATTCAATCCCTCGCGTTATTGTTGTGTTAAATTTCATTCAAATTTGATTTGATTTCGGAGCGATTCGTGCTTGGACATCATCGTCCTAGCAGCTTGTCATCAGACGACAGGTAGGTTATGGTTTAAACTCCCTAGACTTAGCATATATCGGATAAAATTGTACTAGCTGGCATCCTTGGGGTGTATTATTAGGTTGGCACCACAGACCTTGACTGCTTTATTCATGTCCGCCTACTTTTGTTCCTCCGTTGCTTGTAGTACTTGATGATATATTTTATTTACCCTTGTGGTCCTGTGAGGCCTTGTTGACTCTGGAACATAGAAGGTGGGATATTGGGAATGTCCGCGAGTCCCGGGCATAGAATTACCCTTCTAGGCTCGTTATGCTTGCTGAGTAGCTATGGGCCTGTGCAGGGTCGATAGGTTGATTGTGAGCTGATGGACAACTATTGTGGTTGATCATACCATTTCCATGCATATAAAGAGTTTTTATCCATGTTTTACTATGGTTTGGGCTTCAGGCCTACAGACACTATTTTCTAAACCTTGCATGACCCCGGGGGCCCATTTTTTATGGAAATAAATTGGAAATGGTTTGATTTAAATTGTGAATATTCTTGGGTAAAAGAAAGTAAAATTATGATTTAAATCACCAGTTTTACGATTAACGCTAGAATCGGCAGGGTCGGGGTGCTAGTTGAGTTTTCTTTCTACTTGAGATAATTTTAGCCTCGGTCGGACCGAGCACCTGAGATGACTTTGTACTGTTTAGATTCGGTTATGCCCGGGCACCCTTGGAGGGGTTTTTGAGATATTTTCCTACTACTTTAGTCCTGGACAGGGTCTGGGTATGCATATTCGAGACTGGGTCTCTATCTTGAAACCGGACTTACCTCCGGATGACATGTTTTGATACTGAGTTTTAGTATGGGGTCGGGGACCTCCATGGACCTTGCCATCCGGGCCTGGGGCTTCGGGTTGCGTGTGCCGGAGGAAGGATATACGGTGGAGTAGAGGTATACAGGCAGTGTCCTTCCATGAAACCTACCTGCTGGGCCCGATAGGCACCGGAGGAGGTACATACAGAGATACCATTTCACTTGAGATCTCCATGCATCATATCATTCATTGTTCGAGGCTCCACCCTTGTTTGTTATTTGTTGATTGTACGCTCCGGTAGTATGGGATGCCGGAGGGTTTGTTTTCACTTGTTTGTGTTCCTCGATTTTATGGGCGGCCGGCGGACTGTAGGTAGACTCTTGCTATTTACTTACAAAATTGTTCCTTGTTACGGTTAAGTATGAAATTGGTTACTGCTAGGCTGTTAGTTTCTAGATTTGAGATTGATATGATAAGTTGAGTTTGATCCCTGTCTTTGAGCATGCCTATCATTACTCTTTCCCTCTTCCTCTTACACTTGAGGTTACCGGTATACCGTCCATTTCGTAAACTTATTACGTATATACTGTTATTGCAAGGACCCCAGGTGCGTTGTTTCTTACTTTCACCTATGCCTATGGTGTATATATTCTGCTTGCTGGCCTCGCATGTGGTTCTGTTGACTTCCCTCTCGGCTAGTTCCTGTGTACCTTTTGTTGATTTCTGTGACTACTTGCTTCTATTCTGTCTGTTACTACGCTTTTATCTTATATGTGCCCAGTCGGCCTATGATACCTACTGGGTACCTTATGCTTCGCATTTGGTGCTCACCCTACCCCCTGCATCTTTTGGTGCACATCCTAGCATGGGTCATCGCCGTTAGATCGCTGTAATTCGTGCTTGGAGATCTGTTGAGGACTACTTCAGACTAAGGGTGAGCTCTTGGCAATCGGAGCTTAGCTTTAGTTTATCTTTTGATTTATGTACTCTATTACCACTCGGAGACATCTGTATACGTTCTTTTGGATCGTTGTATTCCTTATATGTAGTTCTGGCTCTATACTATGATACCAGGTCTTGGGGTTTGGTTTAGTTTCCGCATATGTATATATATATTCCTGTTATCTATTCTCTTCATCTTGTTCCCTTACTTTTGCTTATTAAACTACTCTCCCGCTTATTTGTTAGATAGTAGCCCATTACTAACTGTCCTGGGCTACGGGAATTGGTTCGCCTACTGGGGGGTTGTAGATGCCATCATGACCAAGAAATCGGGTCGTGACAGCTTGGTATCAGATCTCTAGGTTCACCGGTGTCATCGGTATATGAGCCAATGTCTAGTAATGTCCTGCGGATCGGGGCGGAGACATCCGTACTCAATCTTCGGGAGGCTACAGTGACATTTTAGGAAACTTGACTCTTTCATTGCTTCTGTGTCGTGTGTAGGACCCTTGAAGTTTCTGAAAATCTCATTTGCTCTACTTCATTCTTCCGCAGATGGTTCATACGAGATCATCGACATCAGGCGGAGATGAGCCTCCCACTCCAGCTAAGGGTCGAGGACGCCCTCGAGTAGTGGCACCTGCTAGAGCTGCTAGAGTTGCTAGAGTTGAGATAGAGCCTGAGCAGCATATGGATCAGGGGGCAGCCCAGGTACCACCAGCTCCAGTACCAGCTCCAGCGCCCATTTCTGTGCCAGCTCCAGTCGCAGCTCAGTCTCCAGGTATTCGGGGATTACTATTACAGCTTTTGGGTATGATTGGAGAGAGACCTTCTGAGGTAGCACAGACAACCGCATAGGGGGCAACCCTGGGTGCACAGAGTTCAGAAGCGCAGCCTGCTACTGCGGCTCCCTGTGCGGAGGTCATTCTGGTTCCATCAGTTGCACAGCCTTTTGCTCCTCGCCCAGCTATGACAGAGTCAGAGCAGAAGGCGTTGGGTAGGTTTTTGAGGTTAGCACCTCCGAGGTTTGCTGGTACTTCTGGACAGGATCCACATGACTTTATTAGTACCTGTGAGGAGATGTTGCATCATTTGGGTTTGTTAGAGACTCACGGGGTTGGTTATACTACCTATCAGTTGGAGGGCCCAACGAAGCTATGGTGGAGGGCCCATGTTGCTTGTAGACCACCATCGTCACCTCCTTTGACCTGTTCTGAGTTTTATGAGGCCTTTATGGCCAAGTTCCTACCTCAGAGTGATCGTGAGCATCGCAGGGAGCAGTTTACTCACCTTGTGCAGGGGTCTATGACTATCTCGGAGTATGAGACCCGTTTTCATCAGCTAGCACCGTTCAGAGCTATGATCATTCCTACCGAGGCTGATAGGATTCGCAGATTTGTATGGGGTTTGAGGCCAGAGATCAGGCAGCCAGCTGAGATATTGATTGCCAGTGGTCGGTCATTCCAGGCTATCGTAGACTATGCCCGCACTGTGGAGGACTTACAGCGACATGATCAGGGGTCCAGAGATAAGAGGCCTCGACATCAGGGTGTCTACAGTAGTTCCATATATCGTGGTAGAGGTTCTGGCCAGTGGAGCCAGAGTTATCAGCCACAGCAGCACCAGGGTCAGTCCAGCCGACCGGTTCAGGCTTCCGTTTAGACTTTCGGTAGTACCCAGTTCGAGCAGGGTCAGAGGAGCCATCAGGGCTATAACGGCCAGTCTTCGAGGGGTACAGTTTCTGGGGCATCAGGTCGTGGTGGTCATACGGGATCTGCTGGTTCATCTCGAACGAGTAGGCCGCCAGGGGCTTGTTTTACTTGTGGTGTGATTGGTCATTTTGCTAGAGATTGCCCTCAGCAGGGTACAATTCAGTTGGCCGAGCCTTTACGAGCAGTTCAGCCTCCGGCTAGAGAGGGTGGTCGTCAGGGTAGAGGTGGTGCTCCGCGCGGCAGAGCAGGTGGTAGGGATGGCGGTCGGGTAGGTGGAGGTTGTCGTCAGTTTTACGCGGTCCCTAGGAGACCAGAGGCAGAGGCCTCAGATGTCGTTATTACAGGTATGATTTCTGTGTGCCATCAGTCTACTATGGCTTTATTTGATCCTGGATCCACTTGTTCATATGTATCTGCCTACTTTGGGCCTTGTTTGGGGTTGGCTAGTGAGCCATTATCTGTTCCTGTTTCTGTTTCGACCCCAGTAGGAGATTCTTTAGTAGTGGATCGGATTGTGAGATCATGTATGTTATCTATTGGTGATTCAGAGACTTGGGGAGACTTGATGATTCTTGATATGCTAGATTTTGATGTGATACTGGGCATGGACTGGTTATCCCCTCACCGTGTGGTTTTGGATTGTTATGCCAAGACCATTACCATAGATGTGCCGGTGTATCCCCGGTTGTGTGGCAGGGTTCTGTTAGCCATGCACCATCTGGGATCATCTCTTGTCTTCGAGCTAGGAAGTTGATTTCCCGTGGGTGTTTAGCTTATCAACCATATGTCCGAGATGTTAGTGCTGACCCTACTTCTCCTGAGTCTGTTCCTGTGGTTAGAGACTTCCTCGATGTATTTTCCTACCGACCTGCCAGGCCTTCCACCTGAGAGATATTTGATTTCGCTATTGAGCTAGAGTCGGGCACCAGGCCCATTTCTATTTCTCCTTACCGTATGGCTCCTGCTGAGTTGAGGGAGCTTAAGGAGCAGCTCCAGGATCTGTTAGCTAAGGGGTTTATTAGACCGAGTGTGTTACCTTGGGGTGCTCCTGTTCTCTTCGTGAAGAAGAAGGATGGGTCGATGCGCATGTGTATTGATTATCGGCAGCTGAATAGGGTGACAGTGAAGAATAGGTATTCGATGCCACGGATTGATGACTTGCTTGACCAGCTTCAGGGTTCAATTGTGTTTTCGAAGATTTATTTGAGGTCCGTCTACCATCAGTTGAGGATTAGGGCGGAGGACATCCCTAAGACAGCATTCAGGACACGTTTTGGCCATTATGAGTTCCTGGTGATGTCTTTTGGGTTGACTAATGCCCCTGCAGCCTTAATGAACTTGATGCACAGAGTTCTTGGCCCATATGTGGACTCATTTGTGATAGTTTTTATAGACGACATCTTGGTATAATCGCGTAGTAGAGATGAGCATGAGCAGCACTTGAGGGTTATACTCCAGACTTTGAGAGATCATTGGCTTTATGCCAAGTTCTCAAAG
The DNA here is from genome assembly GCA_003996215.1 of Jaltomata sinuosa. Classification (NCBI taxonomy): domain Eukaryota; kingdom Viridiplantae; phylum Streptophyta; class Magnoliopsida; order Solanales; family Solanaceae; genus Jaltomata; species Jaltomata sinuosa. The sequence continues at coordinate 131,791 of QJPP01002488.1, read as the reverse complement.
TGTGAGTTTAGGCTTGAGTCAGTTTCATTCCTAGGGCACGTGGTGTCTAAGGATGGGATTAGGGTTGACCCGAGAAAGATTTCTGCGGTTTGTGATTGGCCTAGACCTACTAATGCTACTGAGGTCCGCAGCTTTATTGGATTAACAAGTTACTATAGACGGTTCGTTCAGGGATCTTCTTCCATAGCAGCACCCTTGACTATACTGACTAGGAAGGATGTCCTATTTGAGTGGTCAGACCAGTGCGAGGATAGCTTCCAGAGGCTTAAGGCCTTATTGACTTCAGCTCCAGTTTTGACTTTGCTGGTTGAGGGTCATAGCTTCTCCGTGTACTGTGATGCTTCTGGGGTTGGTCTTGGGTGTGTGTTGATGCAGAAGGGTCGAGTAATAGCATATGCGTTGAGGCAGCTGAGGGTTCACGAGCGCAACTACCCCACTCATGACTTAGAGTTGGCGGCGGTAGTTTTCGCGCTCAAGATCTGGAGGCATTACCTATATGGAGTTCACTGTGAGATATTCACTGATCACTGTAGTCTTCAGTATATCACGAGTCAGCGAGAGTTGAACTCGAGACAGAGGAGATGGGTCGAGTTACTGAAGGACTATGACTTCACTATTCTGTATCATCCGGGCAAGGCAAACATGGTAGCGGATACCTTGCGTCGGAAGGCAGTGAGTATGGGTAGCCTAGCTTCTCTCTCAGTTTCAGAGCGATTGTTGGCCTTGGACATCCAGTCCTTGGCTAAGCATTTGGTTAGGCTTGACTTGTCGGATCCTAGCAGAGTTCTCGCCAGTGTTGAGGTTCGTTCTACTTTGATTGATCAGATTCAGAGCCGTCAGTTTGAGGATCAATAGTTGTGTGACCTTCGTGGTCGGGTTGTTTAGGGTGAGACCAGTCGGGCTACTCTAGATTCAGATGGGGTTCTGAGGTTTGATAGTCGCCTTTGTGTTCTGAGGATTAGTGATTTGATTCAGTTGATACTTCATGAGGCACATTGTACTAGATACTCCATTCACCCTAGCACAGCAAAGATGTATAGAGACTTGAGACAGCTTTACTGGTGGAGTAGTATGAAGCGGGATATAGCGGAATTCATATCTCGGTGCTTGAACTGTCAGCAGGTTAAGTTTGATCACATGAGACCTGGTGGTTTGATGCAACGACTTCCCATTCCTGAGTGGAAGTGGGAAGGGATTACTATGGACTTCGTTGTTGGTTTACCTCGTACTTCTCATAGGTTTGATTCCATTTGGGTGATCGTTGATAGGCTGACTAAGTCAGCACACTTCATACGGGTTCAGACTTCTTACAGGGCAGAGAAGCTAGCTCAGATCTACATTCGTGAGATTGTTCGATTGCACGGGGTCCCAGCTTCTATCATTTCAGACCGTGGCACTCAGTTCACATCTCAGTTCTGGAGGGCTATTCAGCGAGATTTGGGTATAGAGGTTCATCTTAGTACCGCTTTCCACCCTCAAACAGATGGACAGTCCGAGAGGACCATTCAGGTCCTGGAGGATATGCTTCGGGCCTGTGTTCTTGACTTTGGAGGTTCCTGGGATCAGTTTGTTCCCTTGGCAGAGTTTGCTTATAATAACAGTTTCCATTCGAGTATTGGCATGGCGCCTTTTGAGGCTTTGTATGGCAGGCGTTGCAGATCATCGGTAGGTTGGTTTGATGGTTTTGATTCTAGGCCACAGAGTACAGATTTGCTTCGAGATTCCTTAGATCGGGTCCGAGCGATTCAGGACAGACTTCGGGCAGCTCAGAGCAGGCAGAAGAGTTATGATGATCGTAGGCTTCCTGTCTTGGAGTTTAGTGTCGGTGACTTGGTGTTTCTCCGTGTATCGCTCATGAAGGGCGTGATGAGATTTGGTAGGCGGGGCAAGCTTAGCCCCAGGTATATTGGGCCGTTTGAGATTCTTCAGAGGTTGGTAGCGTTCCCTATCAGCTAGCCTTGCCTCCGATGTTTTCAGTTATACATCCTGTATTTCACGTTTCGATGTTGCGTCGGTATGTCCCAGATGAGTCTCATGTGTTATAGTGGGATTCAGTTCAGTTGGGTGAGGTTTTAGCCTTTGTTAAGGAGCCGACAGCTATTTTGGCCAGAGATGTCAGGAGATTGAGGTCTCGAGAGATTCCGATTGTTAAGATTCAGTGGAGACACCGTCCAGTTGAGGAAGCTACCTGGGAGATCGAGAGAGAAATGCGAGCTCAGTATCCGCAGTTGTTTGAGCCTTCAGGTACTTTCTTGTCCTTGACTTTCGAGGACAAAAGTCCTTTTTAGTAGTGGATGATGTAATGACCCTTACGGTCATTTATGTGTTTTTGCCTTTCTTGTATCGTTAGAGCTTTTCTGTAGCGGCCCCAAGTCATTTATGGCTTGCTGGGACCGGTGGTTCGGTGCCCTGGCCGTTCGTTTGGTCCTTATGGTCGTTCCCCTATTTTAGAGCTGAGCCGTAGGAGCTGAGTATCGAAATCGTTCTAGGATTTGCGTTCGTATAACCTTAACCTTCGTTCCGTATCAAAGGCTTGCGAGCCTAAGTTTTAGAATTTATTAACATCGCGTGTATTTGAAAATATTTTATTTGAAAGTTGAAGTTGCTAAAAAGTTATATTTTTATTACTATTTTAAAAATATTTTAAAGGTCTATGAAAAATACTTTTGTTATGATATAATTGTGTAGGTATTTATTTTATAAGGTTTTTAATAATTGTAGTATTTTAACAGAGATAGTAAATTTAGTTATGTTAAAAAATATTATTATAATATAGTAGGTTTTATCTAAAATAATTTTCTATTAATTATGGTATATTCAAAAAGTTTTAATTATTTTACCACAAATCTATGCAATATCCGAGTGCATAGATAAAGGGATGGGAACTTTAAAATAGTGATACCACAACTTCCACGTGGTGGATAGTAGTGGTGTTGTAGTATATGTGGCATAGGTTGCTACTAAGAATGCCACTAGTCTCTCTCACTATTATTTAACATTTTATTACTAAGAATCCAATTATATTGGTATGGAATCTTTGGTGTGTATATATATAGCATTACAGGGGCTGCAATACGGGGTTACACATCTGCCAACTTGGTATACGTTTCTAGCATAAAATTTCCTTACAAAAATTCAATCCCTCGCATTATTGTTGTGTTAAATTTCATTCAAATTTGATTTGATTTCGGAGCGATTCGTGCTTGGACATCATCGTCCTAGCAGCTTGTCATCAGATGACAGGTAGGTTATGGTTTAAACTCCCTAGACTTAGCATATATCAGATAAAATTGTACTAGCTGGCATCCTTGGGGCGTATTATTAGGTTGGCACCACAGACCTTGACCGCTTTATTCATGTCCGCCTACTTTTGTTCCTCCATTGCTTGTAGTACTTGACGATATATTTTATTTACCCTTGTGGTCCTGTGAGGCCTTGTTGACTCTGGAACATAGAAGGTGGGATATTGGGAATGTCCGCGAGTCCCGGGCATAGAATTACCCTTCTAGGCTCGTTATGCTTGCTGAGTAGCTATGGGCCTGTGCAGGGTCGATAGGTTGATTGTGAGCTGCTGGGCAGCTATTGTGGTTGATCATACCATTTCCATGCATATAAAGAGTTTTTATCCATGTTTTACTATGGTTTGGGCTTCAGGCCTACTGACACTATTTTCTAAACCTTGCATGACCCCGGGGGCCCGTTTTTTATGGAAATAAATTGGAAATGGTTTGATTTAACTTGTGAATATTCTTGGGTAAAAGAAAGTAAAATTATGATTTAAATCACCAGTTTTACGATTAACGCTAGACTCGGCAGGGCCGGGGTGCTAGTTGAGTTTTCTTGCTACTTGATATAATTTTAGCCTCGGTCGGACCGAGCACTTGAGATGACTTTCTACTGTTTAGACCCGGTTATGCCCGGGCACCCTTGGAGGGGTTTTTGAGATACTTTCCTACTACTTTAGTCCTGGACAGGGTCTGGGCATGCATATTCGAGACTGGGTCTCTATCTTGAAACCGGACTTGCCTCCGGATGACATGTTTTGATACTGAGTTTTAGTATGGGGTCGGGGACTTCCATGGACCTTGCCATCCGGGCCTGGGGCTTCTGGTTGCATGTGCCGGAGGAAGGATATACGGTGGAGTAGAGGTATACAGGCAATGTCCTTCCATGGAACCTACCTGCTGGGCCCGATCGGCACCGGAGGAGGTACATACAGAGATACCATTTCACTTGAGATCTTCATGCATCATATCATTCATTGTTTGAGGCTCCACCCTTGTTTGTTGTTTGTTGATTGTACGCTCCGGTAGTATGGGATGCCAGAGGGTTTGTTTTCACTTGTTTGTGTTCCTCGGTTGTATGGGCGGCCGGGGGACTGTAGGTAGACTCTTGCTATTTACTTACAGAATTGTTCCTTGTTACGGTTAAGTATGAAATTGGTTACTGGTAGGCTGTTTGTTTCTGGATTTGAGATTGATATGATTAGTTGAGTTTGATCCCTGTCTCTGAGCATGCTTATCATTACTCTTTCCCTCTTCCTCTTACACTTGAGGTTACCGATATACCGTCCATTTCGTAAACTTATTACGTATATACTGTTATTGCAAGGACCCCAGGTGCGTTGTTTCTTACTTTCACCTATGCCTATGGTGTATATATTCTGCTTGTTGGCCTCGCATGTGGTTCTGTTGACTTCCCTCTCGGCTAGTTCCTGTGTACCTTTTGTTGATTTCTGTGACTACTTGCTTCTATTTTGTCTGTTACTACGCTTTTATCTTATATGTGCCCAGTCGGCCTATGATACCTACTGGGTACCTTATGCTTCGCATTTGGTGCTCACCCTACCCCCTGCATCTTTTGGTGCAGATCCTAGCATGGGCCATCGCCGTTAGATTGTTGTGATTCGTGCGTGGAGATCTGTTGAGGACTACTTCAGACTAAGGGTGAGCTCTTGGCGATCAGAGCTTAGCTTTAGTTTATCTTTTGCTTTATGTACTCTATTACCACTCGGAGACATCTGTATACGTTGTTTTAGATCATTGTATTCCTTATATGTAGTTCTGGCTCTATACTATCATACCAGGTCTTGGGGTTTGGTTTAGTTTCTGTATATGTATATATATATTCCTGTTATCTATTCTCTTCATCTTGTTCCCTTACTTTTTCTTATTAAACTACTCTCCCGCTTATTTATTAGATAGTAGCCCATTACTAACTGTCCTGGGCTATGGGAATTGGTTCGCCTACTGGGGGGTTGTAGGTGCCATCATGACCGAGAAATTGGGTCGTGAAAATAGATTAGAGTGGGAAGGTGTATACAGGCCTAAGCCAGTTAAGATTATATCGTTTGTTCGGGCTAGGAAGCTAGTGGGGAGGGGGTGTCTAGCCTTCTTGGATCATCTCCGGGACGATAGTGTGGAGTCCCCTTCTATTGAGTCAGTTTCGGTGGTGTCCGAATTTGTAGAGGTGTTTCCAGCGGATTTTCCTGGTATTCCTCCGGACAGGGATATAGATTTTTGTATTGATTTGAAGCCAGGTACTTATCCCATCTCTATTCCTCCGTATAGAATGGTTCTGGCAGAGTTAAGGGAACTTAAGACTCAGCTGTAGGAACTCCTAAATAAGGTATTTATACGTCCCAGTGCTTCACCTTGGGGGGCTCTGGTTTTGTTTTTGAAAAAGAAGGATGGTAGTATGTGGATGTACATAGACTACAGACAGCTGAACAAGGTGACCATACGGAATAAGTATCCTTTACCCTGAATAGATGATTTGTTTGACTAGCTTCAGTGTGCATCGGTGTTTTCAAAAATTGACTTGAGGTCGGGTTACCATCAACTAAATATTAGACCTAAGGATATTCCAAAAACTGCTTTTTGGACTCGGTATGGACATTACGAGTTTCTAGTAATGTCATTTGGTTTGACCAATGCACCGGCAACATTCATGAGTTTGATGAATGGGGTGTTTAAGTCCTACTTGGATTCTTTTGTTATCGTGTTCATTAATGATATTTTGATCTACTCCAAGAGTAGAGAGGAGCATGCTAATCATCTTCGCATTGTGTTGGACATCTTGAGGCACCAAAAGCTTTATACAAAATTCACTAAGTATGAGTTTTGGTTGATTTCTGTGGAATTTTCGGGGCATGTGGTGTTAGAAAAGGGGGTGATGGTGGATCCCCAGAAAATTGAGGCAGTTAAGAGTTGGGTTCGTCCTTGATCTGTGACAGAGGTGAGAAGTTTTGTTGGACTCGCGAGGTACTACCGGAGGTTTGTGAAGGACTTTGCTTCCATTGCTACTCACCTGACCAGGCTGACACAGAAGGAGGTACCATTTGTGTGGTCCGAAAAGTTCGAGGAGAGCTTCCAAAAGCTCAAGACACTTTTGACCACGGCTCCTATATTGTCCTTGCAGGTTGAAGGTAAAGACTTTATTGTTTACTGTGATGCTTCATATTTTGGTTTGGGTGTTGTGTTGATGCAGGATTTGAATGTGATAGCCTATGCATCCAGGCAGTTGAAGGTCCATGAGAGGAATTACCCGACTCACGATTTAGAGTTGGTAGTGGTGGTGTTTGCATTGAAAATCTGGAGACACTATCTTTATGGTGTCAAGTGTGAAGTATTCACAGATCATCACAGTCTGCAGCACGTTTTCACTCAAAGGGATTTGAATCTGAGGTAGAGAAGGTGGATAGAGTTATTGAAAGATTATGATGTGACCATTCAGTACCATCCGGGTAAGGCTAATGTGGTGGCAGATGCATTGAGCCGGAAATCTATTAGCATGTGTAGTTTGGCTTATTTTGGGGTGTCCAAACAACCGCTAGCTAAGGAAATTCAGTCTCTGGAGGCCAAGTTCATGCACTTAGGTGTCTCATACCAAGTCGGGTTGTTGGCCAGCATTGAGGTCAACGCCACCTTCATAGAAGATATAAAGGCAAAACAGTTTCAGGATCCGAAAGTGGGCAAGTTGCAAAGTAAAGTGATATCTGAGGAGTCCAGAGATTTCATGTTAGACTCTGGTGGTGTATTACATTTTAGGGAGAGGATTTGTGTTCCTCGGGTTGATGATATAATTCCAAAAATTCTGACAGAAGCTCATGGTTCGCGGTACTTGATCCATCCGAAGGTAACCAAAATGTACAGGAACTTGAGACAACGTTATGGTGGCCCGGGATGAAAAGGGACATAGTTAATTTTGTGTCTAAGTGTCAAAATTGCCAGCAGGTAAAATATGAACATCAGAGACCTGTAGGACTACTTCAGAGGATGCCGATTCCAGAGTGGAAGTGGGAGAGAATAGCCATGGATTTCATGGTGGGTCTTCCCAAGACATTGAGGAAGTATGACTCAATTTGGGTCATTGTTGATAGGCTGACCAAGTCCGCTCACTTTATTCCGGTCAGGATAGATTACAACTCGCAGCAGTTGGCCAAGATTTATGTGAAGGAGATTGTAAGACTGCATGGGGTACGACGGTCCATCATTTCAGACAGGGGTACGCAGTTTACTTCTAAGTTCTGGGGCAAGTTACATGAAGAGTTGGGTACATAACTCACCTTTAGCACAGCCTTCCATCCTCAAACTGATGGTCAGTCAGAGAGGACGATTCAGGTATTGGAGGACATGTTGAGAGCATGTGTAATAGACTTCAGTGGTCATTGGGACTAGTTTATACCATTGTGTGAATTCTCATACAACAACAGCTATCACTCCAGTATTGATATGGCACCGTTCGAGGCTCTGTATAGGAGAAACTATAGATCACCGGTTGGGTGGTTTGAGGAAGGTGATAGAAAGCCTCTAGGCATAGACTTAGTGAAGGAAGCGCAGGAAAAAGTAAGGGGCATACAGACCAAGTTGTTGGCTGCTCAAAGTAGGCAGAAGGAGTATGCGGATCGTAAGGTCCGGGACATGGACTTTCAAGTTGGTGAAGAAGTATTGCTAAAGGTGTCACCAATGAAAGGGGTTATGCGGTTTGGGAAGAAGGGCAAGCTTTGCCCTCGGTTTATCGATCCGTTTGAGGTCCTTGAGATTGTAGGGCCAGTGGCTTACAAGTTAGCACTGCCACCTAGTTTGTCGAGCGTCCATCCGGTATTCCATGTATCCATGCTCAAGCGATACCATGGGGATGGGGACTATATCATCAAGTGGGATGAGGTACTTTTTGATAAAGATCTTTGTTATGAGGAGGAACCGGTTATGTTTCTTGCTCGGGATGTCTGGAGGTTGAGGACAAAGGTGATTGACATGGTGAAGGTTCAGTGGAAGCATCGTCCGATTGAGGAAGCCACTTGGGAAACCGATAAGGACATGCGGGACAAGTACCCTCAATTGTTTGAGGATTCACGTACTACACTTCCTTCCTTTTTATTTCCGTAATTTCAGGTCTGATCATTCGAGGATGAACGATGGGTAAATTGGTATCTGTTGTAATGACCGGGTTCATTGTTATGGGTAGACTAATCGTGCCAAGTTTTAGAGTTAGAAAACTCAGGGTTTGGGAGTTTGAAATTCTGGGCTAGGCTAACCTCGGTCGGTTTTGGAGCGAGGTAGAGTCTAGGGAAATCCAGGTAAAAATGGGTTTAGGTGTCTTGGATTGAGCTAGTTTTCCACGTAGCCAAGACATAAAAGAGTCCGGGGGACTTTTCGAAATCGAATTTGGGTAAGTAGAACTCCCAAAATCACGTTTGACGTGAAAGGGTTATTTCGGGATGTCGGGGGAACCAAGTGTGTTGTGAAATGGCCAAAACTGGCACATTTATGAACTTTTTACCCGTGACAGGCGTTGTCACGTGGGATAGCGGCCACCGCTATACTGGTAGAAATTACTGCTATAGCGGCGGTCAAGGGGCGGTCAACTCACTTAAGACCGCTATAGCGGCAGGTTACCGCTATAGCGGGACCACTATAGTGGGCCGATGGGTTTTTAATGCAGAAATAGCTCTCAAAATATCAGAATTTCACAAGTTTGTTTTGGGAGAAGGGCTGGGCAAATTCAGGCAATTTTCTTCATTCCTCCGCCAAAAATCATTCCTAAGGTAAGGTTTTTGTTCCCCACACTTTGTACTACGTTTCCTATGCGGTAGAATTGCTAGGAGCAAAATTGGGGAAGGTTGGAATAACCTAGGGATGATGGAATTCGGGGAAGAAGGGGGTTCCAAACATGTATGTTCTTGGGTGTTAATTTAAGTACGTTAAAATGATCATAGGTTGTTTAATTTCCTATTTTGTCCGTAAAAAATGATAAGACTAGGAGAATTAATGGTGGAAAAGCCCAGGAAAAGGGTGAGATAATCATGGGTGGCCTGGGGTTTGGGTATTTTGTATAATCCGGGTAATGTACAGGCCTGTATGTTAATTATATGCATTATGTGTTATTTTTAGACCAAGAACGTGAGGGGAATCCAGAACACGAGAAAGCTCAGGTTGAATAGAGCTTGGAGCATTCGAGGTAGGTGATGGCTTTTGTATTTCTGCGAATGTGTATATTCATTGTACTCGTTGTCTAAGTAATTGTGTGCATTACATTGCTTAGGGGATTTGTGTAGAATGTCTAAGTTCGGTTTACAGTCTATGTTTGAATGGTTTTTACTTGTTGGCTTTACAAGGGGTGTGCATTCATTCTATTGACTGTTGTTGTTGACATTCGGTTGGCTCGGGTACCATGCCTGGTACGGGTATAACATATGGTTGGCATGGGTACCACGCCTGGTACGGGTATAACATTCGGTTGGCACGGGTACCACGCCTGGTACAGGTTTACTTTATTGCATCTTGCACTGTTTCATTGATTATTGTATTGCATTGGTTGATATTGGTTCTGTGAGAGGACCAGGTTGTTTTACTGAATGTGATACTTGATATTGGTTCCGTGAGTGGACCGGGTTGTCATTGAAAAGTGCTACTGACTGGTGGTCGTTGAGTGGCCGGGAAACTGTTGTATGATTGTTGAATTGGTCTTGGTTTAGGCCGGGTAAATCATTACTTGTGGTATTTGTCTAGAGGGGATTCCAGTGTGGGTCCAGGATAGACGGTAAGGTGTGGTTATGGTTATTGTTGTTGGTGGAATAGAACTGTAAGAGATGGATTCATGCGGTAACAAGCTAGGTAGAGACATGTAGTCTAGAGATCCATGTGATATTGTTCCATGTTTGCCATCCTTGTTACTGGATTTTGCGTACTATTTATATACTGTTTTCTTGAATACTGGTTGATGATCCTACCAGTACACAGTGGTGGTGTACTGATACTGCCCTTGTCTTTCTTTTGGTGAGTACAGGAAATCTTCCAGAGGCTGAGATGAGACCTCAGATTTAGCACCGGCGATTCCGATCATCAAGGGTGAGCTAGTGATTCGAGCTACCTTGGGATTATCTCTAGAGTTTTAGTCCATTTGTTCGGACTTAAAAACTATTCTTATTTTGTTTAGGGTTGCATCCCCGTACTCTAGATTTGGTATTGATGTTTGGTACGATGACTTTCAGTTCCTAGGTGGGAAATTTCCGCAGTTTATTATTAATGATAAGTTTTTGATTAGTGATCTTATTTCTATTGCTAGTTTTCATTTATGCCTGCTAGTTTTAGGCTGTTAGTGTAGGCAAGGGTGGAACTCTATTGGTAGCTCATCCGGGGGTTGGGTGGGTGCCACTCACTCTGGGTTGGGTCGTGACAGGTATAGGATGGCTCTGTCAACGAGGGCATGTCGTTGGGTTCTGGCAACGTGGACAAGACGTTGTACTCCATGAGGCTCACATGTTTTATATCGGTTAAGAGAAACTCCCCAAAAGAAAACTTGCTTATTTTGAGATAATATATGATTGGTCGAGGCCACTAATTTAAAGAGAATTTTTATGAAGGATTATTTTTATGTTTTATCCAGACTTTCAGTTATTCAGTTTTTAGTTTCAGTTTTAGTTTTGAGAAACTATTTTTAAAAAGTTTTACTTATATTACCTTAAGTTTTAGCATTCAGGTCAGTCATTCTTATTTTCAGTTATTCAGCTCTGTCTATGGTTATAGTATTCATATCTCAGTTTTTCAGTTTTATCAATTCAGATATTAGTACTATTTCACTTTAATGCTTTGCATACCAGTACATTCAAAGTACTGACGCCTCTTTTTTGGCGCTATATCATTGGATGATGTAGCCTTTTGCTTTCAGATATGCAGGTTTCTGAGTATACTCTTCAGTAGGCTATGCCAGCAGTTTGAGTGAGTTCTCATTATTCCCGAGGACTTAGCAGTATTCCAGTCTTTAGCTTGTTTTGTTACATAAAGATAGTTGTACTCAGAATATAATAGAGGCTTCATAGACAGAGTCAAATTAAGTCAATTGTAACCAGTTGTTAAACATTTATTCTTTTCAATTAATAAATGTTTATATTATTTTATTTCATCTTGTTTACGAAGGTTAGCCCAAGTTTCCAGCTTCTGAAATTTTTTATTAAAATTTTAACTTTATTAGTTGTATGCCAGACCAAGTGGTACTCTCGGGCCATTCGTGGTTTTGGGTGTCGGTTACGTCCAGGGTGTAGACTCAGGGCGTGACAACTATTGTGGTATACAGTGTGTAAGTGTGTACTTTGTTGCTAACGTACATGTTTATAGTGTTTGAGGTGCATTTGGAACAAGTAATGAGTCAAAATGGTCAAATAGAGTTTAGACGAGGAAACTAGTGTTGCTAGCTTGAGCTATGCGTCTTTAGTGTACTTTGATGAGCTCTATTGTGTTGTATGGACTAATGTGTGTTATGAGATATTGTAGGAGACCATTTAAGTATCTATGGAAGATAAATGAAGCCTACAAACATCTACACACCATTTGGGACATAAAGGAAAGTGGAAAGCTTGCGTTCGAGGTGAAGGTGAGAAGTCAAGACACACACCTGTGACACAGAAGCAAGGCTTTGTTTTATTAGCGTGGCATGGAGGTAAGCGCTGCACGACTGTAATTTCTAGTGAGAAGACGTGATTTGGGCATGCCAAGTTTAGTGGCGTGGCATGGAGGCTGGCCTCCGCTATGCCAGGGTGCCACGAACCTTGGTCCCCATGGGTGCAACTTATCCTACAATATAAATAGGACACTTAGCTTTAATTGTAAACTTTTCTAGACGTTTTTTGATTGCAATAACACAAGGAGGAGGCTGCCTTAGAGTTCTTATTCTCTACTTTTCTTTACTTAATTCTTGTACGAACTACATCAATTTTGTAATTGCGAATTAGATTATGAGTGGCTAAACACCCTCTTTCTAGGGTTGAGGCTACAACATGTTTGCTTGATTATGGTTATATAGTTGCTTTAATTGTTTATCATGTCATGTGATTGTTCTTATGTTCTTGTTTTAACGATTGTAAGGCGTCATGAACTTTAGGATAAATCCAAGTCTCAAAATGAATTGACCATAGGAGTTGAGGAACAGAATGAAAAACATAGGGAGTGTGGATCATATCTTTTATTTTTAGTTAGAAATTATAAAGGATGATTTGCGATTAGGATAGTGATATACCTAAATGCCTCACTTGGACAATGGAATGGGAAGATAGTTGAATGCATCCAATTAAAGACTCACATCCCCGCTCAACGATGTAGTTGTGAGATTAATTTGGGTAGATGACTTAGAGGATGACCATTCCCAAGTGATAATATAAACCCCGTAAATCAACGATCACGATAAACACCAACATTGGCTATAAACCATAGTTATGCATGAATGTGGAGTGAATGCCTCAACCCTGGATCTCTCCATATATAGTTTACAATTTGAATTTCATATCATCATTAGTTCTAGCATTTAGTTTATAAACATAAAGCTCTAACTCTTGGTTATGAATCATACTTGTTTAACTTGAATATTAGTAATTGAGTTGGATCATTTTCTAAACACCAAGTCCATGTGAGATTGATATTCGGCTCGCAAGAGCCACTTTATTACTTGCACGACCACGTACACTTGCGTGTGCGCTTGGGAGCAACAAGTTTTTGGCGCTGTTGCTGGAGACTTTAAAATTAGCAACCTTCTAATTTTTGGTTTTACTATTTTTGTTTGATAAGTGCTAATAACTTGGTCTTAGCTACTGAATTTGCAGGTATAGGTTTTAATCTCGAGAAAGATGGAAAGGGATAAGGAATCAGTTGAACCACTTCCCGAATCGGATCAACACTTGCACCAAGCAAGGAGAGAAGCAATACTTCTCAATCCAATCATGCAAGTTCAACAGGCTGAGACTATTCCTGCAGTCATGGCGAAGGAACCACCACCAGCCCATAGGACAGTGCGTGAAGTGGCAATCCCACTCGCAACTAGTGTGACCTCCTGCATTAAAAAGCCAGTCGCAGGAGGCCGATTTGAGCTGAAACAGAATATAGTTCAATTGTTGCACACAAGAGAGCAGTTCACAGGGTTGTTACATGAGGACCCATAGGTGAATCTCTAAAACTTTCTGGAGATCAGTGACACATACATTCCCGCTGGAGTCTCCATAGACTATGTGAGGCTCACACTTTTCCCATTCTCACTGTTGGGAGAAGCAAAGAAATTTTTTAAGGAAGAACCTTTAAATTCGATCATAACTTGGGATGACTTGGCAAGGAAGTTCCTCACTCGATTCTTCCCTTCGGGTAAAACTGCAAAGTTGAGGAGTGAAATACTAAGTTTCAAGCAAAATCCAGACGAGAATCTCTATCATGCATGGGAGAGATTCAAGTCTCTTCTCAAGGATTGCCCACATCACCAGCAGACCAATAAGGTGTTAGCTCATATCTTTGTTGAAAGTCTTGAGCACAACACAAAATATTTGCTAGACTCAGCGGCAGGTGGTCAAGCTTTGGAGAAAACCTATAATGAGCTATATACTCTTCTCAACCGTATTGCACAAGGTAATCCAGAGTGGCATAGTGATATGTCCAGAAATATGGTAAACAAGTTGAATGTGGCTCAACCTCAGGCTCAGGTAAATGCAGTTCAACAGGTTCAGACTTGGTGTGAAACATGTGGTGTTAGTGGCTTTCAACAGACTTGTGTGGAGCGAATGCAAAGTTGATAAATTTTTTGGGCAATGCACATAAAGGCAATCAAAACTATGGTAATTCCTCAATCACAACTGGCAGAATAAGCCCACTTATTCTTGGGGAACCAATGAGGCTCAACCATAACAATTTCAATAGCAACAAGGTATTCAGAGCAACACGCAGGCCAGCAATATAGAAAAGACCTTCAAAAAGATTTTGGCCAACCAAGAACAAATGGCTGCTGAGATCAAAAATCAGCAATTGGCTCAAAATAATTTAGAGATGGAGATGGGTCAGTTGGCTCAGGAACAAAACACAAGACCTCAAGGGGGTTTACCTAGTGATACAGAAAATCCAAGCAAGTGACGGCAATCACCTTGAGAAGTGGTAGAGATTTGACTGATGCACCACCAAAGAAAAATCATGAGGTGCAAGATGAGTTGATCACTTCCAAGTAGACAGAAAATCAGACTGAGTCCAAAGAAGCTGACAAAAAGGAGAAGTCTGAGTACCCTAATAAACAGCCAATTGAGCATACTCAAGACAGACCACCACCAACATTTCCTCAAAGCTTATCAAAGTCAAAGATGATGCTTATTTCAAGAACTTCTTTGACATGTTCAGAGAACTTCACATTAACCTTCCTTTGTTAGATGTTTTTCAGGAAATTCCTAAGTATGCTAAGTACTTGAAGGATGTGGTGACGAACAAAAGAAGGATGGCAGATATTGAGACTGTGGCACTTACTGAAGAGTGCAGTTCGGTGGTTATGAGCAAGATTCCTAAAAAGCTCAAGGGCCCTGGGAGTTTCACCCTCCCCATACAAATTGGTGAAAGTGATATTGTCCAAGCCTTGAATGACTTGGGGGCAAGCATCAATTTGATGCCCCTTTCATTATTTAATACTCTTGGGTTGGTGAAGCCAAGGCCTACATCAGTTGTGCTACAGATGGAGGACAGAACTAGAGCGGTCTCCGAAGGAATCATAGAGGATGTTCTCATCAAGGTTTATAAGTTCATTTATTCATGCTGACCTTATTGTTCTTGATTATGATGCAGATGACAGGGTACCAATTATATTGGGACATCCATTCTTGGCTACTGGTGGAGTGTTGATTAATGTTAGAGAGGGCACACTCAAGATGAGATTGAATGATGAAGAGGTGGTCTTCAGAGTGTACAGAGCACTTAACACACCCTCACACTATAAAGATCTATGCATGATACAGCGATGGAAGTGGATGAGTGTGGGGTGGAGAAGCAAGAACCTCTAATTACCTCTTCAGACTCTCTCATGAAGTTGCCCAAATTGACAAACAAGCCTGAACCTGAAAGGCTTGAATGGAATACTGAAAAGTTAGGTGTAAGAAAGGCCACAGACCTCGAGTGTGAGCACACGAGAGGTTAGAATAGAAAGAGAATATGGGCCTCAAGTAGGAGGAAGAGGATGAGAGAAAGGAATGAAAGTTGTGATGTAAGTCGTGCCGTGACATTAAATCAGGTGCTACTTGGGAGGCAACCCAAGTTAAGGTAGTATTTTTATTCCTTTTAGTTTTTTTTAGTATCACCTTTGGTGTTATTTTTGTGTTGTGTCGGCAGGTTGAAGGAAATTCTGAGTACCTGATATCACAACTAAGAAGCATACAAAACACTAAGTGTGGAGTCCTCTGGACCCTGCTGATAGACTTAATGCTACTAGCTAGTCCAAGAGGCCTCAGGGAGTATTTCTATCTTTATTTTTAATTTATACTTTGGGGACAAAGTATGGTTTTGAGTGCAGGGTAGGAATCTTCCAATTTGTTTAGGGTGAAGTACGCTATAGGATTTTTATCTTTATTTATTTGCAAGTTTTTGAGTAAATTAAAAAAAAAATACAAAAAGAGTTTATCTTCGTTTGTTTTCAGTTTTTGTGGTTGGTATGATTAGTAAAAGCACACTTCACCCACTCCTCGGTTTTTCTTTTTGGTTCTTTTCCGAGGGGAAGCTCTTTAAACCCAGTATCCTTTTTTATTTTTAAGAGTAAATTTAAATTTTTTGTCATTAGGAATAAATAGAGATGCTCTTGCTAGGTGCTACACATGATTACTTGTTGCAAGTTGGTGTTTAATTCTATGGTATGATTTAGAAAATTGAATAACTACTGTGAGACACCTAGGCTCTTTTATCTGACTCTTGTTAGCTTAAATTTGAATTCATGCAATTTCTTGGTTGAGAGTATATATGTAGCCATCTTGATTTGAACATGTGTCAAGTGTGAGTCAGGTTTTGTTTATAGTCGATGTTGTATTTTGGTGTCTAGAACTTGCCCAGTGTGTTTGCAAAGCAAAATAAAGAATGTTGAGTTTAGGAGATGATATAGGCATTTATTTGATAACCATATTTTATACCCACTTTATCTACCGTGTGTGCATGATCTTAGCTATCCCGGTTGAGCCTTTAGCCTATTCTTTGGTAGCCTTGTATATAGTTTATTCCCTTTCTTTCAATTGCCAGTAATTTGATCCAAAACTCCTAAGCACTTTAGTTGAGAAATTAAGATGTTAAGGAGTGTAAAATTAAAGAAGGAAAAAGTGAATTGAAGCCCCAATGAAACAACTTTTGGTGTGTTGAAAAGGTTTATGTGTTGTTGGTAGGGAGTCATGTAATGAAGAGAAAAATTGATCAAAAGAAGTGGATCAGGTGTTGATAGAAAATACTCCCTACTAAAGATATGTAAGCTAGCTTAAAAATATGGGTCAAAATAAAATTGAGTAAGGAAGATAATAATGGTGTAAAATAGGGTGGTTGGAGATGAGTTTAACAAAAAGTGGATATATTAAAGCGCTTAGGATTGCAAGAACATAAGAAGGAGGCTGCCTTAGGGTTCTTATTCTCTACTTTTTTCTTTACTTAATACTTGTATGAACTACATTAATTTTGTAATTGTGCATTAGATTATGATTGGCTAAACACCCTCTTTCTAGGGTTGAGGCTATAACATGATTGCTTGATTAAGGTTATATAGTTGGTTTAATTGTTTATCATGTCATGTGATTGTTCTTACGTTCTTGTTTTAATGATTCTAAAGCGTCATAAACTTTAGGATAAATCCAAGTCTCAAAACGAATTGACCATAAGAGTTAAGGGACAAAATGAAGAACGTAGGGAGTGTGGATCATGTCTTTTATTGTTAGTTAGCAATTGTAAAGGATGATTTGTAGTTAGGATAGCGATATACCTAAATGCCCCAATTGGTCAATAGAATGGGAAGATAGTTGAATGCATCTGAATTAAAGACTCATATCCCTGCTCAACGATGTAGTTGTGAAATTAATTTGGGCAGATGATTTAGAGGATGACTATTCTCGAGCGTTAATATCAACCCCGTAAATCAACAATCATGACAAACACCAACATCGGCTATAAACCATAGTTATGCATGAATGTGGAGTGAATGTCTCAACCCTAGATCTCTCTATATATTGTTTACAATCCAAATTTCATATCGTCATTAGTTCTAGCATTTAGTTTATAAACACAAAGCTCAAACTCTTGGTTACAAATCGTACTTGTTTAACTTGAATAGTAAAAATTGAGTTGGATCGTTTGCTAAACACCAAGTACTTATGGGATCGATATTCAACTTGCAAGAGCCACTTTATTACTTGCACGACAACGTACACTTGCATGTGCACTTGAGAGAAACAACCTTCTTCTTGTTTGGGGCAAATTTTCTTTGATAAAGGGAATTCCTTCCTTGTAGGACTTGTGATACCGACTTACCTTGTGATTTATTCCATCTGAGATTCCTCTATGAAAGGAAACTCTTGCAAGATGGACTCTCATCATTAACACGCTTCATCCATATGCTTTAATCCTTTGCTAGTTGGATCTCTGTATGGTTGATCTTCTCTTGATCCCAGTTTAACTCTGCTAAGAGGAACATGTACAGATACCTATTCCCTACGTGTGTTCCACATTCTTGTCAATCTTCAAAATCTTCCTTGATCTAACAAATTCCCCTTTTTTGATGATGAAAAACCATTGCTTCTTGTATACAGAGTTCAACCTGTGTCACATCAGTTTTCTTAGGCAAAACAGTGAAAGGAACACATTAGAGGATCAAGTCGGGCCAATGGATTATAAATAACACACAAGTAGCACTTTCCCCCTTTAGGCATCATAAAAAACTGTGAAGGCACACAATATCCTAATTAGTACCAATTAAACACTCATGGCCGCTAGGGCTATCACCTAAGCAAACACTTAAAATAAAGAACTCATTTAGCTATAGCAATGTATTTGCAAAAACACAGGAGATAGATTGGAATCAGAACTAAAACCCAACATATTATTAATAACAATGCAGGTACACCATAGATAATCAAAATTAAAAGATCAAAACATGCATTTGTGAGAACAAAAAAAGGTTGGGAGGGCCAAGTCTAGAGTGGATAACCAGATAAGGAGGGAGGGGCTTGAGAGGAGGAGGGAGGATCCTTCCTGAGCAGCTCATAAATACCCTTAAGGTTAGCAGAGTTAGTGGCCTGTTCACTTTCTAGGGGAGCTATAACGACTTGTTCCGTCGTTACTGAAAATATATGGAATCAAGGTAGGTGCCTCTCATTCGTAATAAGAGTTAGGATTAATTCGTTAGTATGAGAGTACATTTGGTATGTAATAAGGTCATACAATACTTCTAGCACAAAGTTAAGTTGAAAGTTTCCTTACCGATTTAGTTTCGGGCTAAGTTCAAACTAAGGTCAACTTCAAACGTGTATTCCTTCTAGAATATAAGGAGTTAGGGGTCCCAATACCTATAAAATTAAAGATCTCTGAGTCTTCTTTCTAACGCCACCGCCGTTCATCAATCTGCTTCCCGAGTAAAAGATTATGACTGTTTTACTGAAGACTATATGTGCTGAAAAAATTAAGTCCGTTGTAGCGGGATTTTTGTCGCTATAGTGGAGTGACGGAACCAGAAAGCCCAAAAATGGGTTTTATAATCCCATTCTCCCTTCTTTAGTCAAAAACAGATGTGGGTTGCTCCAAAAACCCTCCTAGGCTGCTCCAAAGCTTGGGAGCCATGGGGAGGAGGGATTCCGGCTGAAAGAACGCGAAACCATGGATTTTGGGCCTATCATCCATCCAGGAACACCTTCATAGAGCTAGAAATTACATCGTGCAGCTGCTTGGCATCCAGGTAGGCTAGGTTTTTCATTGAGTAGACTCTTGACCTGTTTTTATTTCCTATTTATTGTGTAGAATGAAAAGGAGAATCCATGTCTAGGCCTTCAGGCACGGAGTCTAGAGGAAGATTGTTGGGTTGTTTGGCTGAACCGGAAATAGTAGATTTGTGATAGTTCTTTGTGATATTCTGGGTGTATACTTATTTGGTATGGTTTTGCTAATGAAATTTAGGGATTAGGATGTCGGGAAGGTTTGGGAAACTAGAAAGGGTTAGTAATTAATTAATGTGCAAGGAATGGAAGTTCTAGAAAATGAATTGGTATAATTAGAATATCATAATGGTTGTGTTTCTAGGGCTGGGAGAGGTTTTCCCATATTGTATCTCGGTCCTAGAAAGAGGGTCAGGAATAAAGATATCTAATGGCATGTTTAAAGGGGTGATTCGGGGTTAGTCTCTGGACGGGATTTAACGGTTCATAGTATACCTGGAATTGGGTAGGTGATGGTTATTACTTCCTGTATGCACTGTATGTTTGTGTACTTTGGTCTAAGTAATTGTCTGATGTTTGCATTACTAAGGGAATTATTTAGTAATGTCTAAAGGTCCTGTTTAACAGTCTTGTGAATTGAACTGTGTATTTTGCTCGTTGGCTTACAAGTTGATTGTTCATTATTTTCTGATTGTGGATTGGTTTGACATTTAGTTGGCTCGAGTACCATGCATGGTACGGGAATACTAACGGTTGTCTCGGGTACCATGCTTGGTACGGGAATACTAACGGTTGGATCGGGTACCACGCCTGGTACAAGAATACTAATGGTTGGCTCGGGTACCACACCAGGTATGGGATAACACTAACGGTTGGCTTGGGTACCACGCCTGGTACGGGTTTATTGTATTATATTATTGCATTTTTTTAATGATTCTCTGAGTGCACCGGGTTGTGGTTATGAATTGTGTTATTGCATTTTGGGTCCTTGAGAGGCCGGGTTATTATATTGGTTATTAGTTTGGTCTTGGTGTAGACCGGGTTACTATGTTGGTTATTAGTTTGGTTTTGATGTAGGATGAGTTATTATATTAGTTATTAGTTTGGTCTTGGTGTAGACCGGGTTATTATGTTGGTTATTAGTTTGGTCTTGGTGTAGGTCAGATTATTATATTGGTTATTAGTTTGGTCTTGGTGTAGACCTGGTTATTATGTTGGTTATTAGTTTTGTCTTAGTGTAGACTGGGTTATTATGTTGGTTATTAGTTTGGTCTTGGTGTAGGCGGGGTTATTATATTGGTTATTAGTTTGGTCTTAGTGTAGACCGGGTTATTATGTTGGTTATTAGTTTGGTCTTGGTGTAGAACGAGTTATTATATTGGTTATTAGTTGGTCTTGGTGTAGACCGGGTTACTATGTTGGTTATTAATTTGGTCTTGGTGTAGACTGGATCATTATGTTGGTTATTAGTTAGTCTTGGTGTAGACCGGGTTATTATGTTGATTATTAGTTGGTCTTGGTGTAGAGCAGGTTTGCCATGTTAACACCTAGATGTTTTAGGGGGATCCGGGTGGGTCTGGACTATGTAAAAGAGGTTATAAGTTCACAAATTATTGTCATTAAGTGTACTAATGGAGGTTAGGAATTATTATGGTAATAAGCTAAGGGTGGGTCTTGGTGTAGACCGGGGTAGTCTGTTGAATACTTAGGTGTGGATGGGGGATCCTTGAAGTGTCCGAGTTATGGGATGTAATAAAAGGGATTAACATCTAACTCTTTTGTTGTCATTGAAGGTGTCAATGGTTGTTAGTAGGATTCTATATGATTGGTATATTGGGAGGAAGAATGAGAGTCTGGGGTGTAGTTACTAGTTAATATAAAGAGGTTGAAAAGTTGTCCTAGAGGTCCTGGAAAGGAACGGACAATGGTAGGTAATACTATGGGCATAAGTGGTTTGGTAGGGCAGTTGGCCGGATTAGGTCTGGATATTTTGTCAAGGTAGTTGACTGGGGTAAAGGTTAAAGTGAGACTTGGAAAGTCTAGGTGACAAGGCGACTTGAGAGGTCTAGTTATGAGTGAGACTTGGGAAGTCCTAGATGTCAGGGTCAAGGCTAGGGTGGTGGAGTTGGTAGCGAAAGGTTAGGAAGGTCGGTTCCGAAAGAGGGAATTGATAAAAGTGATGTTGAAAAAGAGTGAAGCATTTACCTAGTGCATTTTATCTTGCGTTTTATATAATGATAGGAGTGAATTCGGTTTAGCCGATGATGCCTACCAGTACGTGTATTTGTACTGATTCTACTCTTGCTATACCTTTTTGGGTATAGTCTGGTTGCAGGGTTGGTGATGTTTCAAATGTTCAAGATTGCGGTGATCTTCCAGCAACTCCTACTTCCTTCTATGGTGGGTGTTGTGTCCATCTTATGTTATAAGCTCATCTTGTAGAAGCTCTTGTACCGGCTTAGACTAGGTTCTGGGGTGGTTGTGTTATATTGTTAGTAAATTTTCGCAAGTTCTAAAGGTTGTTTTTTTCCGAAAGTTGTTGTATAAAGATTTTCCAAATATTTGTAAAAGGATTTCTCATGTATAAAAGGGACTTACCTAATGGTTATTTTCTTTTTCGCATTGCCTGTTGGTTCATGTGGTAAGGTTTCTCCTATCTAGGTGGATTAGAGTAGGTGCCCGCACGGCCCGGTAGTTGGGTCGTGACAGCAGCCTAGGTCTGTGCAAGCTCAACCTTAAGCCTTGCATTTTCCTCAATTCAGCCTAGTTGTAAAACATGTTATTGTTAGACTCATTTTTCATTTGCAATTAAGCACATTTTTCGTGTGTCCCATGCAAGCAGTACATATTACATAAGTTATATATTAAAATCGCAATGTAGTGAGTATTCTTAACTTTCAACAGAAAAATACAAGTTGAAAATAATGAACAATCAACCTATCCAAATGGCTTCTTTGTCGATGACAAATGATTAGATATTCTCAGGAACTGACAAATTTAAACAACCAAATTAAGTTTGGTAGTTAATGTATAATGAGTCATATTTTTATATTATTAGGTGTAAACATGCAATATATTCATATGTTACCTAATATTCCTTATAGACGATGTTCTCATTGTATGTCTCATTTCGACTATTTATTTGGTGTGTCATAGAAAGAACTCTTGTTGTGGACATTAATATTCCTCTTAAAAGTGTGACGTATAATTGTCCATGGGAGAAAATAATTTATTTCACCCCGAAGAATCTCTGGTGTTTGCAAAATTTTGGTACTCCAAACTCTTACGAAATGTATACTTTAAATGCGAAAAGAAGTAACAAAATCTAACATTCAATCATAAAAAAAAATTCACTAGAAAGATTCATTTGTAACAATAACTAAACAAAGATCGAATCCTCCACACTTGAATAGGATTTCTACAACTCACAATAACAATAACAAGAAAGCAAAAATACTATACAAAACTTAGAAGGAAAAAATAACAAATTAGTTCACAACATGGCAAGTTCTTTATCTCACAATGACAGAAAATTAGTTCACAAAATGACAGTTATTCCCGATCTCACCCTTCTGCCATGTGAGGACATCCAAAGTAGCCATATGGTCCATTACATCTGCAAATTTAACTTCTTCCCCCACAAAAGGGTAAACTGGTTTCACCTAAAGTGTTCTTCAATCTTGAGGTCGAAACTGAAATCTTTGATTAATTAACAGTGGAAGGGATCTCAACCATCCCACACTATATCTCTCGATGGTCAAAAGAATTGCTTAAGTTAAACATGATGGAGCAAAACTTGAAGTCCACCATTCAAGAACGTTTATTATGATGAGAAGTGGAAACAGCTTGTACAATATTATTGCAAAAGAATATGGAAAGAATACTTGGTTTTTAAAAAGTATGTAATCAAAGCATTTTGTGTTCTAAAAAGTGTAATTGAATATGGCATGGTATTGAAATTTCCAAAACCGAAAGAACTTATTTTGTTCACGGTGCAAATGTTGTTTGTTTACTGGGAATTTTTGTACCTATAGTACGAAATCATCTACAAAATATAATATTTGAACAAAGAAAAGAACTAAGTATGTTTAAAGTTGTGAACATGCTTCTCATATGAAAGACAAAAAGGGAAGAAAGCAGAAGAAAAAACTTTACAGACCTGGTAAGTTTGCAGCTATGCTCTGTTTTTTAATTTCATCAAATTTTGAGGGTTAAACATATTCTTGATGTCTATTCATATAAGATGATTAATTAATAAACAGATATATCAGATAAGATATGTCATCATTAGTTCAATTTGTAACTGAAGAAAATGAAAAAGTTTTGTAATAGGGTAAGTAAAAGCTATTGGATTTTTTGTTTAAATTAAATTAATAATAAGTATTTTAAATAAAGAGATGTCTTTTAAATGAAAGAGTGTGTCCTTTCAGAGGTATCTTTTAAATGAAAGGGTGTGTCCTTTCATTCTTTGGTTATCACCAATTCTATTTAAATTAAACTTCTGCAGATTTATAAAATAACTTTTTGAGAAAACTTTACAGAGTATCTCTCTTTACAATATTCCCCAAAGAATTCTTTTCTTTTCTATTAAGATCAAGTTCAAGTTCTTGTTTTTCAGAAGAATTTCTTCACTATTTGCTTAGTGCAGAATTTTCATAGGCTTGTCATATCCACTAAAACTATTTGCATAGAATCCCATAGCAATCTCGCGAGGAGAGGGAGCAAATATTCTTTTTAGGAAAGCATTTCACACATGTTTCAAGCATTTAATTCTGTTTTCGTTGTTCATACTATCAAAAACCTTCATCTTTGTATTCTTCTTTTCGTATTTTTGTGTTCTTGGAATATATTTTCCAACAAAAGCCATTTGGTTCTATAATTCTTCTGAAAAGCCATTTGGTGCTATAATTCTTCTTTTCTAGTAATTGTTAATTAGTATAGAAATTAAGAATTTAATAAGATTTCATTTAAGTCCAATTCACCTTGTTAAATTTTGTAACGTAGGAGCCTAGGGGGTGTGTATTCTTTCCACCCTCAAACAACAATCAGCTGAATTTGGTCTACATTAGATTACTCTTTTCAACTTCTTAGCTTCTAAACATTTTGGACATAATGGTCAATTGGTGGTCTGCAGAATTAATTTAATCTCTGACAGAAAAAGTACTTAGAATAATGTTTACTATTTAATTTAATTGATTAGATATTTAATTAAGTTTTGATTTAGTGTAGGGGCAAAATATATAGTAATCCAACTTTGAAGATAGGAGCTTTCCACTTTTAATAATTATAGATTCGCCGCACGTGCATTGCACGTGGATCCCTAGTATGGGAATTAACTGCTTTGTCAACATGGTCGATTTTCATGGTTAAAATCTCTGTAGCATAACAAATATGGAATGCTTAGTATTGCGAGGTAATGTAGGTTGTTTGAAAGTTGAATGTGATTGTGTTCAATTCAAAATAGGCGGTTTCCATAGCCAGCTCATCCGTGATTTAGTAGGGTGAAGCATCGTAGTAGTATTTTGTGCTATTTTAAAATTATGTGGGCACGGTAATGTTAGTAATTTTCTGTGTAAAGTGCTTGATTTTCTTCTAGTTGAATGAGGATATTCTTTGATTTTTTTAATTTTTGGGTTTGTTCGTGGTAAAATGGAACTCTTTGGATTGCCGATGCAATGAGATTTTTCTAACATAAAGGTATGTAATGCTACCCAATGTCAGACTTCATATATGAATTTTTCATTTTCAAAAGCTTACATAGTGCGATAACACAAAATGTTTATATGATCCCTCAACGGAAACATAAAAGAAGTTAAAGATAGTACAAGACCTTTTGCATCTTGTTCCAAAGATTGTCGTTTAGACTTACTATAGCAATAGCAATAGCAGTAGCAGTAGAAACAGTATCAACAATATTACAAACGAAAGATCATTTGACAAAAAAAATTCCTACAATGTACACCCACAAATGCAAAAATTGGAGAAATGTATAACATCTAGCGTTTGCGAACAAGGGGCAAGTTTCTTTCACAAAGCGAACTCGTCAAAAAAGAAGCACTTTTAAACTTCCATTTAATTGATCTTCTATGATGATCCAAACTCTTAATACCATTTCTCATCTCGTTGAATGACACCTGCTGAAACTGTGGGCTGTATTTGATCTAAAGCTTCTACCAAGAAATCCATTGTAACTGAAATTTTCAGAATCTCAGTCTTGGATATGTTGTTAATCTCATCTGTGGTTTTCCTTGCTATCTTCTGGTCCCATGCCATTTAAAGAAGCATGTCTGCAGATGTTTGTTACATCATCGCCACTATAACCTTAAATGAGTAAAGCATCACGCGAAATGAAGCTAAGAAAATTAGGGGAAAGTAAACTTTCATTTGACAGAAAATTACAAATTAAAGTACAACTTTTAAGACATAAAAAGTAAATTTTCACTTGACATGTAAAGTAGATGTACACAATAAACATAAGTCTTACCAGTTATAGTCTACTATTCCAACTAATATGGAAAGAAAAGATCCTTCTTTTTTTCTCTTTAAACAAAATTTATGAGATCAATCACTTTTTGACCCCAAGTTTCGACCGATAGAGAGTGAAGATAGCTAGAGGCGATGTTTCTTTTCTACTGACAATTAATACGGGCTTTAATTCCCATGGTGACTTTTGGGGTCTATAGTAAAAGATCCATCGGTTATTTATTCCTCGGTAATTGAATGAGAAAAAGTGTTGAGAGGCAATAAGATGACTGAAGTAAAAAAAATCCACAAAAACAGAGGTAATAGATAAATAGAATTGTTGGCCATCAATGCCTCAATTAGGAGAGGACTAAGAATATGAAATCAATAATATACATAGCAAAGATACTAATGCAACAACTCTGGGATCAAAAACTCTGTTTTCAAGATTACAGATCCTATTCGTGAGAAACTAAAAGCCTTCCCGACAATTATGCTTGCATGCTTCTACGCGAGCCCATTGCTTCCTTCCTTTGAGACATTTCGTCTAAAATGAGTTGTCGTTGTTCATGATGTTGTAATGTCCTATAATATTCAGGATGTTCCATTCCTTTCATAAGTAATGGGCAATTGGACCGGTTCTCCCTACTAAATGTCTAGATCATATCTCAAATAAGGACAACATATGTTTGGATTGGCTGAACAAACAACCTCCGAAATTAGTTCTTTATGTATCTTTTGAAACATTGACTTCATATTCTGATGAACAAATCAAGGAGCTCGCAATGGGATTAGAGCAAAGAAAATAGAAGTTCATATGGATTCTAAGGTATGCTGATGAAGGAGTTCTTTTTAATGGGGAAGCTAGAACTAAAAGACTTGAGTTGACGGAAGGATTTGAGGAAAGAGTGAAAGGGGTGGGCTTAGTGGTGAGAGATTGGGCACCACAACCATACATCTTGGCTCATTCGTCCACAGGAAGGTTCAGGATCCACTGTGGGTGGAATTCTTGCTTGGAGAGCATTAGTATGGGAGTTCCAATAGCAGCTTGGCCTGTGCACTTTGCTCAGCCAAAAAATGGTTTCTTGTTGATAAAAATTCTGAAAACAGGCCTGATTGTGAGGGAGCGGGAGAAACGTGAGGAGCTGGTCACTGCATCCACCATTGAGAATGTTGTGAGGAAGTTAATGGCATTGGAAGAAGGTGGTGTCATTAGAAAAAGAGCAGAATACCTAGGAGAGGCCGTTAGGTGGTCCACAGAGAAAGGGGTGCTTCTTAAATGGAATTAGAGTCTTTCATTGCGCATATCAAAAGATAACTTGTTTGCACTAGAAGCTAGTGTTAAGGATTCTAGATTTTTTAATTAGAATTAAAGTGCAAATTTCAATGTCAGTCGATAAACCCATATCTTATCCACATATCTCAAGAACCACGTGGGACACAAAGTGTTAGAATCTATAAAGTTGATATGTGATTCACAATTGGAAAGAACTTGGGTAGATCAAATGAGCAAGTAATGACACAAGTACTTTGGGGTTGTTTGAGTATGTTCTATTTATTTCGCAGCATGAAAATAGAATTGGTAGTAATAGTAACAGGGTATACCTCTTTTGTTAACGCAGAACTAATGTCCTGTTGACTTTTCTAGCGGGGGATATCATAGATGAAAAGAGGAAAATTATCTAACTTTGCAGTGCTTCAACAACGGTACATTTTATTTTTGAGCTTTCATTCATATTTCATCCTTGTAGAATCTGCAAAAACTTGTGAAGACATGAAAATAGAATTGATAGCAATAGTAACAGGGCATACCTCTTTTATTAACGCACCAGTTGCAGTTTTGTGGGAATATAGCCGTATAACTTTTATTTTGGAACTTTCATTCAAATTTCATCCTTATAGAATCTACAAAACAGAAAAATGAATCTATCCACCATAACTTTTAAATGCAATGACAAAGATACCTAGTTGTTTAATGTTGAGGTTGACGGTACTCCATAGATTGTTCAAAATAATCTTTTTTCAATTATCATTTCTCCCCCAAAAAAAGTCCAACCATATATGTGATGTCTAATAATTTGAGAGTGAACAACGGAGAAATTGCAGTGACTCTAACATGGAGAACAATTTTCTCTTGATATGGACATTAGGTGTTGTTTCCCATGTGTTAAACCTTAAAGCATAACTATGGCTAAACGTATCTTGAATTTTCACAATGGAATAAACTAAGCAGGTCACAAGCATATGTGAGCAAACTATATATGTCAACCTACGAAGATACATTACATGAAATCCTTCTTCTTAAAGAAAAAATCAAAGTAGGCTGAGGATTGTTGATGCATGAAAGTATGTAGAAAGTAGTACTTTTAGCATAATGAATAGGTGAATCCTATTTAATCAAATTATCATAGTGTTATTTCTTTTACCGTGATAATATGAATTTCTATAGACTCGTTTACTTACAAATAATGCATATTTGATAGATTGAGAACATTTCGAAGCTTTGCATGTTGATTTTTCTACCATTGTGTATCACATCAAGTAAAATAGTTACACAATTTCATATTTTCTTCTTGTATAAATTCCTCCTCGAACTGAATACAAACTTTATGCCCCAAGGCTGTGTGATAATTGATGTATGTTTAATATAATTGTAAAAGTTCAAAGTCAAAGTAATTCAATGATTCCTTGGTAAAATATCGTACTTGCGTAGATCAAATAGGTAGCTAACACAAATTTTCTTCTTTTTTTATAGAGAAAGAATGGAAGATTTGAATATGCAAAATATCCAAAATCAATATATTGAAAACATAAAACATAACATCCTGATTAAATTAAAATTGACAGAACATAAATATATATATAGGATGTCGAACACTAACCATCAAGTACATAACAGAGAAAAATGAGAAATTAAGATGGTTATTTAAAGCAAGCTGATTAAGTAGGAAATATTACTGGTGAAGAATCTGAAAGAATGATACTGAATCAGAAAAACAAAAAGAAAAAATCCTAGTAGCCAACAAAATTATTTGATGTAGAGTATATATTGTACACCATAAGTCAAGTACAAAAGTGTTTGGATTTGTTGGAGAGATTCCAATATGTTGTAGACGTTACAATGTTGGTTGGAAAAGAGAAAGAAAAGTATGAAGGTGCTTTGATCGGATACTACTCAAATTGCTGGAAAGTATGAAGGTTAATTAGTACACGTCGTTTGGTCGTGCCTGTTGGCGTTACAGACTTCCAATAGTATGAATTATGAATCGATGGTTTCCCTTATTAGTAGCCGCTGATTTTTAAATAGGGTATTTAGGTTAAAAGGATATTTTGGTAATTTAATTTTTATCTTAAGGTCTTAGGGGTATTTTGGTAATTTCACTTTCAAGTTAGAAGTTTATGCTTTTTAAGGTAGTACTAGTTCTCGTACACGTGCAACGCACATGTATTCCATACTAAATAGTACAGATATCTTAAAATAATATAAATAATATATGTGTGTTTGATATACTGCTTAAAATGTGAAGGAGAAAAAACAAATTCAAATTGATGAATGGTAAATCTATTTTAACCAATATTTATTGTTACTGTGTAAAGCATAAACGAACAATAATTTTTTTCAAATTATGAATGTGAAAGAATATTTTTCACTTTTAATCGGTGTTATTTATTTTATTGGTTGACTGAAGTAAAAGAAAATAATACAAAAGAAACATTAATTCAATGTAACAAAGTTATGTTTTTGATGACTTCAATTATGCAGGTCTCCCAATATATCATATATATAACTTGAAAATTTTCTTGT
Organism: Jaltomata sinuosa; assembly: GCA_003996215.1. Taxonomy (NCBI): domain Eukaryota; kingdom Viridiplantae; phylum Streptophyta; class Magnoliopsida; order Solanales; family Solanaceae; genus Jaltomata; species Jaltomata sinuosa. Next base: position 102,347 of record QJPP01002488.1, on the reverse strand, counting down.
ATTTCAATCTTAAAGCATTATACAATTTAAATTTGAGTATGTGCAACATTGACTATGGTGAAAATACTTCATGTCTAAATATTTTTGTCTCGTCTTCAAAAAATTGGCATCGTCTTCCTTTAGAAACTGTACAAAATTCAATTATATCTCTTCCTTATGATGGCTAGCAGATCCTTGTCAGTTTTATGGGGTATATCTGTAAAGGAGTAGTAGTTATTGGGATAGAATACTTAATAATCATTGATATGAAAAACTATGAAAAGACATATAATGATATATGATAAAATATAACTATTTAATATTTAATTAATTAAATATTTCTTTACATTTTGATTTACATAAGGAAAAATTGTAAATTAAGTTTGAATGTAGTAGATAGCTTCTTACATTTAGTAGTCTTTGCTCTTTGGAAAGAAAAGAGAATGCTATCATCTTCAGTGATGATGCAGCATTTTTGTAGCTTCTCCGATACCTCTTCCTCTCCTTCTAACCGAAAAGCTTAATTTTCTAACCATTTATCGCAATAAAATGATTAATAACAATGGAGAGAGTTGCCTTATTAAACATTTTCATAAACAAAAGTATACAGTGAAATCAATACTCATAAGAACTAACAAAAAGAAAATATACTTACCTGGCTTTTAAAAAAAAAAAATAGAAAAATGTGACACCTCTCTGGATGACTAACTTACACAACATAATTAGGTGAAACAACAAAGTAAGACAGAAGAGGGTTTTCGTTTTATTTATCCGGATCATGTAAATCAATGAAATCACTGCTTTGAATTCTTTAACAATTGCCTAATAACTAAATATTAAAATAGAAGTTTCTCAAAGTACGAAAATAGATTAAATACTAATTATGTTGCTAAAAGATCATCTTTGTAAAAAGATGAATTTCAGCCTCCGGGAAGATTTTCAGCATCCATTTCCTTCACGGCAAGCTCCATATGTAGTTATAAGAACTTATACACATTTTTCTTCTGTAAAAAAACAAAGAAATATAGTTGAAGTACTCATTAATCAACTAATACATATAGAGAGAGAAATGAAAAGTTTTTTGAACAATCATATGCATTTTTGCAAATACATGACCATCGGCTGACCTCTTTGCTACATAATATATATAACTCTCATAATTAATTATTCTTGTAACTCTTCATTTTCCTTCTTTATTATTATAATTATTATTATTATTATTATTATTATTATTATTATTATTATTATTATTATTATTATTATTATTATTATTATTATTATAGCAATAAGTAAACATTTCTATCCCAATTAATTATTTTTGTGACTCTTTATTCTTCTTTTCTTTTTATTATTATCATAGCAATAAGTGAACATTTATAAGTATGGGGAGTAGAATTCAGATTATGAAGGAAATTAAAATGTCAAAAACGAAGAGAACAAACAAGCAGGTTGGGATATATACGAATTAATTGCATTGCCATTAGCCTCAGACAAGCATTTTAAAAGGAGGTTCAAAGCATTAAGCATGTGAACAAATGCTATTAATGGAGGAAGATAAAAAGAAGCAGTAATTAAAGTTCAATTAATGGGGAAGATGTAGCCATCCTTATTATGTACTCCTATATGGTTAACGGTAGTATAATTATAATTAACAGAGGTTTTTTTTTCTTTTTGTATGTGAAAGAATAAATGGTCAATTATTTTTTTTATGGACATCTTTTGATTTAACACTTTCTCACTTTTAGTATTATTAGTTTAGTGTACGTGCGTTGCACGTGTGAATCACGTCAAGTCGTCAATCACTATAGAATATATGAAAGAAGAATACAATATTGAAGAATAGCAATTGACTTTAAACAAAATATATATCTTGTTCTTTGATTTCAACAATGAAAAATGAAATTTAAGGCCCTCTTTTGAAATACATTGCATGTGTTAAGTCATGTCAAATCAAAATCAAACAAACAAATTGAAACGAAAGGAGTATCAATTAAACAAACTTACATTGAAAGCAGTCTCCAAAATATCACTGTTAAATGCTTTGCAGAAGGTTTCGGAATTTTCGCCTCTTGACACTAAAGAATTCATGAATTCAAAGTCAAGTATATTACAATCTGAAAACATCTTATACTACATCCAATCCCAATTATTGTTTTTCTTTTAAAAAAAACAACTCCATATGACAACTTTCTTTTGCTTCACGTTGTACCAACCGTTTGTTGGTTCGGGTCAAGAAATTGAAATAGCGTAGTGGGTAGGGTTTTTTTCTTCCATATTAGTCATAAGTTTTGATTCAAAATTTACTTAAATAGAATTGTTGAAATTCTTTTTTATATAAGGTAAAATTTTAATTTATTTAAAAGTGTTAAATATTATAATTTTTTATCTAGATCAAATAAGGACTTTAATTAATTTCAATGTCCTAATTATGATAATAATTAAATAATAATTATTGGAGGAAAATAGTAAAAAAATAATTTTGTCTAAAGAAGAGACATTTAATGAAGGACAAAAAGCTTAAATCACATTATAAAGTCTTTCACACTTTTAATATAGTATAGATAGATAGATATAGATTATATGATATGATTACTATTTTATATTTAATTATTTAGATGTTTAATAAATTTTAATTTAGTATAGGGGTAAAATAGTATTTCAACTTTCAACTTTGGGGCTTCCCACTTTTAATATAGTATGATAGATAGATAGATAGATATGATCAAAACGGATCATTGGTCTACATTCATGTATACGTTGATGACATAATTATCACTGGGCCAAGCTCTGATGTTATCAAGAAAGATATCTAGGTTCTTTCAGCCAGATTCTCTCAAATATCTCAGACAACTGCACTATATTTTGAGTATTGAAGTTCCCTGCACTATTTTTTGGGTACTTTTGGTATGCCCATAAAATTTTTGAATGTAAACCTGTTCTAACACCCATGAGTCCCACTTCCTCACAATCCTTAAAGGATGATACACCTCCGACGGATGCCACTTTGTATCGTTAAGTACTTGGTAAGCTTCAGTATCTGTCGTTCACCACACCAGATATAAGCTTTGCAGTATATAAATGATCTCAATTCATGCATGCTCCTACACAAACACACTGGTCTTTTGTTAAGAGACTTCTGTGATACCTCCAACTAGGGGCGGATCTAGTAAGGCCCGAGGGGTGTCATGTGACACTACTTCGTCGAAAAAATTTACTAAATAGGTATATATGGTTAAAAGGAAAAAAATATAGAGGATATATTTAAAAAGTGACACTCCTCGAAACAATTGTGCACGTAGGTTAGTTGGTTAGGCTGTTCAATCCCCCAGGCGATGTTGTGCGTTCGAATATTCATGACCTCATTTTTGAACATTTCAGGTTCTTTTTATGTTTTTTTTTCTTTCACATTCTTTCTCACCAATGAAATTAATTAAGAACAATTTATGAAATCAAATAAATAATAAGTTATTTAGTGATCATTTGGTATTTTATATTTAGTACTATTATTTTTTATGAGATTATTTTGAATACATTTCGAAAAAGAAAAAAGAAAACTCATGGAGAAAAAGTAACATTTTTTAAAATTTTATTTTTTTAGAAAAGGTATAGTAGTGTTAGAGCCGTCAATATGGGCTAGGCCCGTTGGGCTGGCCCGACCCAGCCTGTAATTTGATAGGGTTGGGCTAAGTTTCTTGCAGCCCATTTAAGAACAGGGCTTTTTAGCCCGGCTCGAATAAGCCCGCTAGCCCGTAGGGCTTGAGCAATATGGGTTTGGCTGGCCCGTGGGCTAAATAAAAATAATTAAAAAATAAAAATAAAATAGAGTACTAAAAAGAATAAGATGAGTCCAAACTCAAAGTCTACTTAAACCATCATAAATATTTTAATATTAGTTATGTTTATAAATATGTAAGACTCAAACAAGATCATGTCAAAAGTTATGTAGTTTCACAGATTATTATGATTATTTTTTGTGAATTTGAACTTAATTACCAAATAGTAACATTATGTAATATTGTCTTGTAAATATTTATGTTATTAACAATTTAAAATTAAAATTAAATTTTAAAAATAATATTACTTAAAAAAATGGGTTGGCCCGTCGAGGCCAGTAGCCCACAGAGTGATGGGTTGGGCTTGCTCTTTTCGAGCCCATCATTTTAATGGGTCAGCCCGGCCTGACCCGTCAAATTTCAAAGCCCGTGAGAGCTAGCCCGGATGGGCTGGGCCAGCCCGTATTGACAGCTCTAAGTAGTGTACGTAAATTGTGTTTTATTTATATTTTATTTTTTAAATATGGTGCTACATTATTTTATTTATTGTTTTTCATTTTAAAAAGTGATACCACTAACGAAAAATCCTGAGTACGCCACCGCCTCCAACATACCAAAAATCATGGCTTACTCATAACGAGCAGACATATCCTTGGTTGTTTATGCATTCAGATGCCAATTGGGCCGGTGACATTAATGATAGGACTTCCACTTCTGAATATATCTTGTACCTTTGTACAAACCTATTAGTTGGTCATCCAAGAAGCAACACACTATTGCGCGCTTCTCCACTGAAGCAGAGTATTATGAAGCAGCTTCTGTACTTGCTGAGGTCAATTGGGTTCAGAAACTTCTTGGAACTACATGTGCAGCTGCCTAACCCACTCATAATCTATTGTGATAATGTCGTTGCTACCTATCTTTGTCAAAATCCGGTAATACCCAGTAGGATGAAACACGTTGAAGTTGATTTTCAATTTAATAGAGATCAAGTGCAGTGCGAACATGTTCTCGTTCAACATTTACAATTTTACATGCTGCTGATAAGCTTGCAGATTATTGGTCCCACCTTCAACTTGCAGGGCGTATTGGCGCGTGACTAATTGTATAGAATATTGTGCAGATTTCGTTTCCTTTATTTGTGCATAATTAGTTTATCATTTACAACTCTATACTGCTATATAAAGTGCTTTGCATATCATGAATAAGACATAGTTTGCAATATTCTTCCATCTCTTGAACCTTCAGAGATCACATCAAACAAGTTTGTGTTTACCAAAATCAATAGCAACAATAGAGCAAATGCCAAATTAGAAGATCAATTATTAAGATGACGGCGGATTTTGCCAAAATAACAGCGGGAATTAAACTAAAAATTTGAAATGAGCCATCAGTTCACTCAAAACCACTTATGCTATGTAATCCCATTAATTACCCACGTTTTTCCCTAAAGAAGAAAAATATATTTCACTAATCCTCCAGAATTCATGCATAAGCTACCTATAATGGCATATAATAATAAAAATAACCAATAACCATAAAAGGACAATAAAAAGACATCATTTTTCAAGCTAAAGTCGCAGCTACTACCTTAGTTCATACTTAAAAGACACCAAACTGAATAAATTTAAATAACATCATTGTTACTAATACTGAAAAGTAACAAAAGATACGAAACTGAAAAAATAGAAAATTGTTCATCATAGTTTATCATTTGGAGATTTCTACTCCACCATCTTGTACTCTGTCCATCAACAAGACACGGAGGAATGCAGTGTGTCCACCAAGCAAATCTACTGACAATGGGACCTGATAAATTGGCTGGTCAAAACGATAGCCAGAGATTACTATCTCATGGAGTCAATGCTGTCCTTTTGCAAATAGGACAAGAATTCTTGATCTTCAGCCACTTCCTGATGCAATGATAATGGAATTCATGGCCACAATCAATTTTTCCTAGTACTTCCCTGTTTCCATAAGTAACCTATACACACCCAAACAGGAAAGAAAATAATTGAACCAGGTCGCATACAAGCTTAAAAGTGAAGGAGCATCTCCCCAAAGTTTTGTGCTCCTTACCAAGCATACGCAGCAGGAGTCATGATCTTTACAATCATTCATCTTTGTTGATTGATACTTCCGTTGCATCAGAAGTTCAGAAATAACTTTATTATTCAATTCGGTTCCTACGTCACCTATACGCTCTTGGAGCGCCAACAACGCCTAAAACACAAGCCACCCATTATTTGAGAAAATATTAGATTAGTTACTCTAATCATATCACATGTTCATGTATTGTCTCTAGGTGTATTACCTCGTACGACATATCCCCATCATAGAAAATGACACCCTGTTGAGCATCGGCATGTTCATCTTCTTCATCATCCTGTAACTTTGAACTCTCAGTAGCAATGGACCCATTTTGCTAACCATCATCACCACCAGTGGCGGACCCAGACATTTTAACAAGTGGGTTCAACGTATAAAAATAAATATGCAATGAAACAAATAAAACAAAGTTGGATTAACTAAAACATATTGTTACAATTCTACTCTACGAGTTTTCATTTCTTGAAACCTATTCATAATACTCTCATCAGAAACAATATTAAATATTTTTTTTTTACATAAGGCACCATACAACTGCTCATGAAATCATCATCCATTCGATTTCTCAATTCACTCTTGATAAACTTCATTGCCGAAAAGGCTCTTTCAACTGTAGCAATGGCAACCGGCAGAAGCAATGCAAACTTTACAAGATGAAACACAAGAGGATAATTAAAGTGTTTCTTTGTCTTAACTAGCTTCTCAGAAAGATCACCAAGTCCTTTTAAATTAGAGAAGCTTTTATCAACGTCACGAACATCAATAATATAAGACTCTAACTGATTCTTGAGAGTCACCATTATATTTTCACCAAAATCATTGGGATATAATTTAGCCATTCTCAATATTTTATTGATGTCAAAACTAGAAAATGAGTCAACTGGATTCAAGCAAGCAACTCCAATAAGCAAATCTGTTCTCACCTCATTAAAATGATCATTGTGTCCTTGAAGTTGCCAATCAATAATCTTAAAAATACTTCCACACGATAGTGATGTGAGATAGTATACTCAACAAGAGTCGATCCGATTCTTCTTATCTATAGATAAGGCAAGAGAGAACTTATGACCTCTTCGTCGAGATCTTCCAAAATTAACATAGAATTCATTAAAATCGGGTATCAAAATATCATACCTGACACAAAAGGCAGACACATTCTCGATAAGTGAATCCCATCTTTCATCCCTTAATTCTTGCAATCGTTTCTTCAGCACTTTAACAAGTAGAAAGGCATTTGCAATATCTTGTTCTTTCTTCTGTAATGATTCATTAAGCTCATTTGTGATCGCCAAAATATCCCTCATTAAGTGCAATATGAAAGCAATCTCAAATGTTTGACAAACTCTGAGATATCATGTTGCCCTAGCTTTTTCTTCAACAGATTCAGAATCAACAACAATAGTATCAATGACATCCGTAATAGAACCAAACATACTAATAAAGTTCTTAAACGATTTATAGTGTGAACCCCGACGAGTATTAGCAGTTCTAGCAAGACCAAGTTCTTGATTCAAGCCCTTACCAGTTTCAACCTCGCCCATATCTAGCGCCTCTTGAACTTTTTCTGCTTGAGCTTGTCGAATTTCATCCATACGCTTAAAAGAACCTCCCACTACATTCAAGACATTGGAAACCAATAATACAAGTTCTCCAACTTGAAGACATTTTTTAGATACACCAACAAGAGTCAACTGAAGTTGATGAGCAAAACAATGAATTGCACGAGCCGATCTACTTTCTTGTTGAATCAGAACTTTAAGGCCAGTTAGACGCCCTTGCATATTGCTTGCTCCATCATAGCATTGCCCCCGTATACAAGATAAACTCAAAGAATGTTGAGTAAGATAGTTAACAATTGCTTCTTTTAAACATAAAGCACTAGTATCATTAACATGAACAATCCCTATAAACCCTTCCACAACAGACCCCCATCTATCAACATATCGCAAAACAATTGCCATTTGCTCCTTACGTGACACATCACAAGATTCATCAACAAGCAATAAGAAATAGTCACCATTCAGATCCTCCATAATAGCTTTAATTGTTTCAAGCTTACATGCAGTGACAATATCTTTTTGAATCTTATGAGAAGTCAACTGATTATTTTTTGGAGCCTTTTTCAACAAAAAATCTCTAATTTTATCACACCGCCTTGCATACCAAGAAAGAATTTCAAGAAAGTTACCTTGTTTAATGATGATTCATCTTCACAATGTCCACGAAATACTAATCCTTGATTCAAAAGGAGTCTTACCACATCAACAGAAACTTGTAAATGAATTTTATGCTCAAGCTTAGTTTGATTGGATAGCTTCACAAATGCGACTTGAATTGATTGTTCTTGTCACACTAGATCTTCACACTTCTTCTTTGCCTGATTGTGATCACTGTTAGACCCACCAACGTGTGTATCTAATCTTTTCTTTTTGTGCCAACTTCTGAACCCTATACTTGAAAATGTTTCGCCTCCACTTTGATGAATGCTTTCATCTTGAAATAAATAACAACGCAAACAATAAGCGGCATCTTCAATCTCACTATACTCCAACCAATCATGATATTTTTTAAACCATTTACGATTAAAACGACGTTTATATCCAGAAATATCTCCTTGAGGAAACTCGCGAACTCGCGGTTGATGAAGATCTCTTTGGATATATGCTCGTCTAATCTCATCCCGACCATCCGAATGATAGTCCCAAATAGATTTTCTTTTTTTTGGATCTGCCGGTAAAGAATTCAAGTTTACTCCTTGCTTTTGTTTTTTAGCAGAATGATGATTTTCTTCTAATTGATTCAAGTTCTCTTCCACGCGAAGAGTATTTTGAGCGGATGAACTTGATTGTGGCAACTTGGATGATACCGGAGCGAAATATCTCTTCATTGAATTTAGAACCTGTATTGCCGAATTAAAAGTCTCATTAGAAAATTAAGAGTCATTACAAACATTTGAATTTTGAAAGGTTTTTTTAAAAAAAAAGTGATTAAAATTGAAGAGAAAATCAATTTTAGTTTTCTTCAATTTTAACTTTTAAGTAGTAAGAATTTTAAGTTGAAGAAATAAAAAATAATCGCAATAATTTTATATATATGAAAGATTGAAAGTAGAAAATAAAGAATAAAGAACAAACTTGATAAATTTCTTGATGTTGAATGTTGATATGAGATCTTATTTTCTTGCTAGTTAGTTATAGTTTTTTTCCTTCTCTTTTGTCTATGCAGGCCGCTTTAGCCTGTAGGGATTTGTGGAAATTGGGTATTGGGGATTAGGAAAACGGGTTTGGTTCAAGTGGGAAATGGGAATTGGGAATTGGGAATTGGGAATGGGAATATAGGGAATTGGGGATTAGTGTAGGTAATTAAAATAATTAAGGAATTAAAAAGTAAGTAGAAAGAGCATGAGCTGGCTGATAATATGGGAATTGGGAATATAGGGAATTGGGGATTAGCTAATTAAAATAATTAAAGAATTAAAAAGGAAGTAGAAAGTGCTGGCTGCTGGCGAAAATAGAAAACAAAATGAGGTTGTAGGGGTTTGAATCCGCAACGTGAAGACTATATTTGAACCCACATTGCCACTACACTAGGCAGTGCACATGTACATAGTGGGTTCAAGAATTGATATATGTGATTTATATTTTCAAAGACAAATTATATATACATATATATGCAGTGTAATTTTTCGACGAAGTGGGTTCATATATGAACCCACTTGAACCTCTGTAGGTCCTCCCCTGATCACCACAAATTGCATGAAAGGTTTGTATGACAAGAAGATTCTACATTTCACTTTGTGTTACACCAAAGTAGCATATCCGATATGCCAAAATTAGTTTTGACAACCTTATCTTTTCTTGAATCGCCAACTAAAAATAAATAGTAGTACAGAGAATAGACATATCCTGACATAGTTAGACAAAGCAATCCGAGCTACTTATGCAAGCATAATATGGATGGGGCAATCATTTAGTAACAAGTGGAGATCATAGGTCCACATCTTAATTCATGGAATATTAATATTAAAGAAATGGAATAACGGTAAAATGAGAAGAGGTCGAATTGGCAACTGAAATTATACAAAATAAAGTAGGTAGAATGCTGACCTCGGACAACAATAGGATCATCTCTGTGACCCGGCTCCCTGAAACTACCACCCTACATGTCCAAGTCAATTGGTGAGACACCCATAATAATAAGAAAACAAAAAGTATGATTAAGATATGCCAAAGGAAAAGACCAATGATTTAAACATGAAACTTATCAACATAGGCCGCATTCATGTTATGATAGAAAAACTAACCGTTAGATATGTACTATTTTCCACAAGATTTATCCCTGAAGCTCCAGGAATGTGCATAGTCTGAGAAGATGAAACTGTTGGAGCATGCCATAAGTTTTGCATTTGAAGAGAGCTTCTAGCATTATTTGAAAAAATTTCCGAGGGTATGAGGCCACTATTTCCGACACCAATTACAAAGTCACTCACAGTACGAGTAGTTCCATTATTTTCCGCAAGATTTATCCTTGAAGCTCTAGGAATGTGCATAGTTTGAGATGATGAAACTGTTGGAGCATGCCATAAGTTTTGTATTTGAAGAGAGCTTCTATCATTATTTCTGACACCAGTTACAAAGTCACTCACAGTACGAGAAGTTCCATTATTTTCCGCAAGATTTATCTTTGAAGCTCTAGGAATGTGCATAGTTTGAGATGATGAAACTGTTGGAGCATGCCATAAGTTTTCTGTTTGAAGATACCTTCTATCATTATTTCTGAGATCAGTTACAAAGTCACTCATAGTACGAGAAGTTCCATACATGGAAATCCCTCCACTTGTGTAATTGCTCAATTCGTATAAATGAAATCCACCTTCCTCAGTGCCGTCAGAAACATAAGGAGCATTTAAGTTAATCATTAATGTCCCACTTGAAGGCATAGTAGTTGGAGTTAAGTTGCTATCGTTAGGAGTTCTGTTGGAGGCTCTATTTATCGCATTAGAATTGGTTCTCCCCATCCAAGAATCCATCAGATATTATGCTTACCTAAAAGAGCTAAACAATTTTGTCACAGGTAAATTCAGGAAAGTGCTCAACGGACCTGCAAAAACAATGATAGGCAACATTAGCCTCTATTCAATAAGTTATATGATTGATCTCCATTCCATATGAAAGAACAAAATGAAGACAAGACACGATAACATTTTTGATGCAAATAAAAATGGAGTCAAAGAAGAACAGGGGAAAACCACAAGCATAAAATTTGATCTCATCTCAACCTTATGAAATATCAAAAGCAATCACATGCAAGGAATTTAAATGTGAAACCTTTTAAGACCAAAGGAATAATAGTAATGAGTTTCACATTCAAAAATTATAAAAATTTCATGAGAAATTTTTTTAGCATACAAAATACAATCCACATTAAAATAAGCAGTTGCGCTAATGGCCACATTAAAAGGAATATATTGAATGACTTGGAGCTTTTCTATTTCGAGAATAAGGGCAAGCTTAAACTCTCTAGGGAAGGAATGTGGGGAAAAACCATGGATTTCCTCTTGGGAGAAGGTAAGTTTATGTGAACTTAGAAACATGAAGTAAAACTTATGGTTTTGGTGGTATTAAAACCAACATGTGGTCTCACCATGAAAATCTAGGTTCAAAAAGAAAGTACACAAAATGTAATGAAAAAATGGAGCAGTGTCTCTATCAAATAACACAATATTTATATGAGAATACTTTTTGAGAGATTAAACAATGCGAGCATCATTTAAACATGATTTCTCTCAAAAAAAGATAGGTGGCATAAATGATTAAATTTGTGAACCAAGAACTCTATCAAAACCTACAGAGAAGAAAAAATTGTAAGACACATGTTGTTAGTCTGACAAGCCAATGGATGCAAGCAAGCTGGCTCAAACACAAATATTATAAAATTAATAGGAAAAAAAGTGAAACAAAGCCAAAATTCCTCTATTTCTAAAAGGGAGATTCTATCATAGGTTGAGAATTTAGGCAAAGTCAAGAAAATCTGGTGTCACTGATGCTTGATTATTTCCCCCCACCCACCCACAATTCTTGTGGTAAAAAAGATGAAACAAGCAGGGTATATATACATGAATGAGAATTTACAATGTTGGTGCTAACAAATAAACAAAATAAACCATCAAGACCATTTGATTGCAAACCAAAAAAACAAAGAACCAATGGAGATTATTATCGTACCCCGAGCCTACACTCTACTGACACCCAAAGTCACTAGTGACTCGAGTGTATCTTTGGTCTGGCATGCTACTAAAAGATTAACTGAAAGATATGCGGAAGCTCTGAATAATATAAAACAAAACTAAGTTTTTGAAATAAAGCAAAATCTGAGACATAAAGTCAACTGAAAACTGAATACAACTGAACTAACTGACTTACTGACTGTCTAATGAAGTCTCTATCAACATAGCTACTTAACTACTTGTAACGACCTGTTCCGTCGTTACTAAAAATATGTGCGATCAAGGCAGATACCTCTCATTCGTAATAAGAGTTAGGATTAATTCTTTAGTATAAGAGTACATTTGGTATGTACTAAGGTTATACGATACTCCTATCACAAAGTTAAGTTGGAAGTTTTCTTACCGACTTAGTTTCGGGCTAAGTTCAAACTAGGGTCAACTTCAAACGTGTATTCCTCCTAGAATATAAGGAGTTAAGGGTCCCAATATGTCACGCCCCGAGCCTATACCCTAGACGTGACATGGCACTCAGAATCACAAGTGATCCTAAGCAGACCCTTGGCCTGGTAAGTTGTTCATAAAACTATAACTTTAATAAATTTGCGGAAGCTGGCAATAATAAACTTAGAATGAATCTCTGAAATAGAATATAGACCACATGGTTTCAATATCGAATACTGGAAGTCATTTTAAAGGGCAAATTGAAAAGCTAAAACTAACATATGTCTAATAAAGCCTCTATGACATCAACTGACTGAGTTTGCTGGGACATGGCCCCAAGCTACCTTTATTCAAACTAAACCATCTAATAGTCTAAAAGTTGTGAAGAACATGACCAAGCCCTCTGGATGCAAAGAGGACTCACCACAAGCTGATGATAATGACGATGAGCCTAGAGAAGTGACCTGCTGTGATCTGGAATCTGAAAGTCAGAGTCTACATCATAAAATGATGTAGCGCAAGAGGAGCGGTCAATACATGGAATGCATTGGTACATAATAAAGCTGAATTGAAACTGTAAGCATGTACTAACTGAAAACTGAAACTGATATGGCATTTCACTCAATTCAAGATGAACAACTAGGTATAGAGATATAATATAAAACTTACTGACTTTTCTTACAAAGATCGAGGAACTAAAACAATGAAATAACCAAATCATCATAATACCATTAAAACATGTAAAAATCATAATGAGTTGACTTTTTAAAACATGAACTGTAAACATATGACTGAAATGCTTTCATCATTAAACTTTCATGCAACCATCAAGATAAATAGTAATAAGGGAAAATATTTAGTCTTTCTTATTTTGGGGGAGTTTCTCTTAACCGACATGCACCATGTGAGCATCATGATGACCAACGTCTTGCCCACGTTGGGGAGAGCCATCCTATACCTTTCCAGAATATAGAACGAAACTTAACTTATGGATCCATTCTGAGCCCTTGGGCTAAAAGAGGAGTCGCCCTAACTGCAGACGATCCTATCCTATGGTGGCAACATAGTTTTAGGACATGTGTTATCTAAACCCATACCCGTCTCGGTGCTAAATAATCCTCCCAAAATATACTATTTGCTCATACTATAAATCTTTGAACATAAGCTAAAAACCATGCTTGGAGCCTCGGCTGAAAATCTTTCTAACTCATGCTGAACTTAACTTTCAAGATATGAAAACTTTCTCTCTTTCCAAAACATAAAATAATAGCATAAGGGTTCTTGGTAAACTTTTCATGAGCAAAACATTTCATCTTTTAAACAATCTTTCAAGGAGAAATCGTGCAATAACCCAGTAAAACGTAAATAGGCTTTCAACAATATGAAGATAATTTATAAAGTTCAGTGGAGGAGTCAATAGGCTTAATTTAGGAATTCAACTCGGGGAAAAGACTCCAACTCATAGGATTTATACTAGAAATCGTGGAATTTCATCAAGAGAAAGAATTGAACTTTAAAGATTTATGACTTCACAAACCCTAACACGATTCATGGAATAAATCATGAAAGTAGACTTAGTTTGTAGGGAAGAACGGGGTTCCCACACTGAAGGGTTAGCCTTACGTACCTTAAACGCTCCAATTCCTTGAGAAAAGTTTGATTTTTGGAGGGAAAGATAGCAAGAACTTGTTTCTTGAACCTTTGTTTCTTGAACCTTGAGGGTGGATTTCTTGAAAATCTATGGATGCCACGAGTAGGAGGTAATAATTTGTGTTAAGAATGAAGAGATTATCAAAAATCTATGGTCAAATCTTACCTTGGATGATGGATGAACCTTGGAGGAAGTTGAGTTCTTGAAAGGTTGTCTTCCTAGGGCAAATTTTCGGACTTGGGGGTGAAACACGACTTTGGGGTGCTTTTATAGTGTTTTCCTCGTGCGTGGCCGCGCAACTGACAACTTGTTCGCCCGCTGGCCGCGCATCAATGGCAGTAGCGCTGCCTTCCCTTCGCTGCCGCGCAGCGGACACCTTGTTCGCGCGGCCGGTCGCGCAGACTGAGCAGTGCTCAGTAAACTAAGCATAACCTTTTACTCCGAGCTCATATTAATGCGCAGTTGGCGGCGTTGGAAAGAAGACTCGAAGACCTTTAATTTGATGAGTATTAGGACACCTAATTCTTCATATGATAGGAGTAATTAGCATTTGAAGTTGACCCTAGTTGGATCTTACATGAGAACTTAATTGGTTGGGGTGCTTTCAACTCAACTTGTTGTTAGGAGCTTATTATAAACATGATTCAATTCCAAAGCACTCACCACACTAGAGAAAAGAACATTACACTCATGGAACTGGTTTGGGTCTTTAGCTTTGAATTTTTTTGAGGTGTTACAATATCTCCCCCTTGGGATCATTCGTCCTCGAATGATGGTCAACGCCAAGATGAGTGAACGAATCGAGCCATTACCATGTTCTTTGGCTGGAAATATGAATACTAGTGCGAACTAAGATGTATCAACTGAAAGGTCAAGATATTTTCTAAAGTACTCATAAGCACGAGTTCCTTCGGACATGAAGGCTACGACATGGAAGACGTTGAGCGTGGTCAGGAATCCACAACACAAGTAGGCTCTTCTTCTTTCTCTAGAGACTGAACATGATCTGAAAGATGTGCTAATACGCAAGGGATGGAATAGAGTGGCATCTTGACGAAGATACAGAGAGGATGTACACGCAAGAGTAAATCACAAATTACCAAGGCCCTAACCCTTAGAAGGGAAACTCTTGGTCACTTAAGACTAGTCTTTGCTTACTACTTCACCATCTCCCCCTTAGTTCAAAAGTTATTAGCTCAACTTAAGTCTCAATGAACCCGATAAGCTAAGCTATTCCCACCACAAACAACAGAAGCATCACCATACATAAAAACACTTAGCATTTACCACCCTCATGCTACTACACCCTTTCACCACTTCTCTAAATTCTAAGTTAGGACAACTCATATTGAATACTAGGGGTCTGGGACCCTGACTTTAATACACACCCGGAAAGTCAAACAACGTACCGGTCACAATGTTTGGAGAGCTATCTTGGTCCTGCTGACTGGTCAAGTAAAACAAATGGTTCTTACCTCCGCCTGTTCCTGAAGTAGTTCCCTTCTGGACAACTTGGCCCGTTGGAGCGGATGATGATGGAGTCGGAGCTCTACCCCATTGCTTTGCTTTGCAGACGGACAATCCATTAGAAAGTGACCCAACTGACCGCATCTGAAACATCCATATATACCAATCCTACATTCTCCCAGGTGAGACCTACCACACTTAGCACAAGGAGGGTACTTAGAGGACCTTTAAGCAATACTACCAAAAGACTGAGAATCAGGCGCATGTGTGCTAGCTGAAGATGGGGCTGGACCGGATGATCTCTTAGGAAAGAAGGTCCTATTACCATCCTTCCTATAGTTCCCCTCATAGTTTGCCGATCTTGCCTTCTTACTCTGTCGCTCCTCATTTTCAGCTTGCTTTTTCTTCTCATCCTTAACCTGCTGAATATAAACCACTAACCTGGGTAAGTCCATGTACTTGTTCAATATTGCTGCCTTGCAATCCAAAACCAAGTCACCGGAGATGCTATTAGTGAACTTCCTCATTTGAGCCCTCATATCATATACCATCTCTGGAGCATAACGGGCCAGCTGATTAAACTTCAAGGCATACTCCTTAACACTCATCTTCTCTTGTCTCAAGTTAACGAATTCCTCGGCCTTGGCTTCCCTCATCTCTTGAGGAAAGAAGTGATCAAGAAAGGCTTCGGAAAAGTCTTCCCAAACAGTTGGATCAACATCCTCACCCCTTATCTCTTCCCACTCATCATACCACTGATAGGCCACCCCTTTCACCTGATAGGCTGCCAACTCCACTCCCTCAGTGTCACTAGCATGCATGACCTTGAATATCTTCTCCATTTCATCCACAAAATCTTGAGAATCCTCTTCGACATTAGACCCCGTGAAAACTGGTGGGTTCAATCGCATGAACTGACCTACTCTTGTAGCATCTGAGGACCCAGTGTCAGCACCAACACACCTGACCAACGAGACTGAAAGGACACAATCTGGGCAAGCATCTAAATGGTCTGTCTGAACTCAGCATTAGTAACCTCACCTTGTGGAGACTGAACTCGTGTAGTATTGGTCCTGGGAGCTCGAGTAGGAACAGTAGCAGGATCGATAGCAGGAGTAGTAGCAGAAGTGACTAGTGTGGCCCTAGTAGGGGCGATAGGATCAGCAATGCAGACTCCATAGCGGGTCTGCATCGTATGGGTAGGGCGAACCTCCTCAGCAGTTGTCCCTGCAGGGACTGAGGTTCCAGCTGATGTTTCTTATCCGATAGTTCTTCTTGGAGGCATGATCTGCAGCGCAGGAGACTCAAGAGTTAGAAGGATTTTCTTAGAACTAGGATCTTTAGCACGAAGTAGATCATGAAGAAAGGGAAACATTCCTAAATGCCTTTTAGCCTCCCTTTTATAAGTGTGGCACGCTACACTCCCATAAAATGGACTCTACTCGACACGACTTTATAGACACCCTAGGACCATGAACCATGCTCTGATACCAAGTTTGTCATGCCCCGAGCCTATACCCTAGACGTTACATGGCACTCAGAATCACAAGTGATCCCAAGCGGACCCTTGGCCTGGTAAGTTGTTCATAAAACTATAATAAATTTGCGGAAGCTGGCAATAATAAACTTAGAATGAATCTCTGAAAATAGAATATAGACCACATGGTTTCAATATCCAATACTGGAAGTCATTTTAAAGGACAAAATGAAAAGCTGAAACTAACATATGTCTAATAAAGCCTCTATGACATCAACTGAATGAGTTCGCTGGGACATGGCCCCAAGCTACCTTTATTCAAACTAAACCATCTAATAGTCTAAAAGTTGTGAAGAACATGACCAAGCCCTCTGGATGCAAAGAGGACTCACCACAAGCTGATGATAATGATGATGAGCCTAGAGAAGCGACCTGCTGTGATCTGGAATCTGAAAGTCAGAGTCTACATCATAAAATGATGTAGCCGCAAGAGGAGCGGTCAATACATGGAATGCATTGGTACGTAATAAAGCTGAATTGAAACTGTAAGCATGTACTAACTGAAAACTGAAACTGAATATGGCATTTCACTCAATTCAAGATGAACAACTAGGTATAGAGATATAATATAAAACTTACTGACTTTTCTTACAAAGATCGAGGAACTAAAACAATGAAATAACCGAATCATCATAATACCATTAAAACATGTAAAAATCATAATGAGTTGACTTTTTAAAACATGGACTGTAAACATATGACTGAAATGCTTTCATCATTAAACTTTCATGCAACCATCAAGATAAATAGTAATAAGGGAAAATATTTAGTCTTTCTTATTTTGGGGGAGTTTCTCTTAACCGACATGCACTATGTGAGCATTATGATGACCAACATCTTGCCCACGTTGGGGAGATCCATCCTATACCTTGCCAGAATATAGAACGAAACTTAACTTATGGATCCATTCTGAGCCCTTGGGCTAAAAGAGGAGTCGCCCTAACTGCGGACGATCCTATCCTACGGTTGCAACGTAGTTTTAGGGCATGTGTTATCTAAACCCATACCCATCTTGGTGCTAAATAATCCTCCCAAAATATACTATTTGCTCATACTATAAATCTTTGAACATAAGCTAAAAACCAAGCTTGGAGCCTTGGCTCAAAATCTTTCTAACTCATGCTGAACTTAACTTTCAAGATATGAAAATTCTCTCTTTCCAAAACATAAAATAATAGCATAAGGGTTCTTGGTAAACTTTTCATGAGCAAAACATTTCATCTTTTAAACAATCTTTCAAGGAGAAACCGTGCAATAACCCAGTAAAACGTAAATAGGCTTTCAACAATATGAAGATAATTTATAAAGTTCAGTGGAGGAGTCAATAGGCTTAATTTAGGAATTCAACTCGGGGAAAAGACTCCAACTCATAGGATTTATACTAGAAATTGTGGAATTTCATCAAGAGAAAGAATTGAACTTTAAAGATTTCTGACTTCACAAACCCTAACACGATTCATGGAATAAATCATGAAAGTAGACTTAGTTTGTAGGGAAGAACGGGGTTCCCACACTGAAGGGTTAGCCTTACGTACCTTAAACGCTCTAATTCCTTGAGAAAAGTTTGATCTTTGGAGGGAAAGATAGCAAGAACTTGTTTCTTGAACCTTTGTTTCTTGAACCTTGAGGGTGGATTTCTTGAAAATCTATGGATGCCACGAGTAGGAGGTATTAATTTGTGTTAAGAATGAAGAGATTATAAAAAATCTATGGTCAAATCTTACCTTGGATGATGGATGAACCTTGGAGGAAGTTGAGTTCTTGAAAGGTTTTCTTCCTAGAGCAAATTTTCGGACTTGGGGGTGAAACACGACTTTGGGGTGCTTTTATAGCATTTTCCTCGTGTGTGGCCGTGCAACTGACAACTTTTTCGCACGCTGGCCGCGCAGCAATGGCAGTAGCGCTTCCTTCCCCGCGCGGCCGCGCAGCGGACACCTTGTTCGCGCGGCCGGTCGCGCAGACTGAGCAGTGCTTAGTAAACTAAGCATAACTTTTTACTCTGAGCTCGTATTAATGCGCGGTCGGCGGCGTTGGAAAGTAGACTCGAAGACCTTTAATCTTGAGAGTATTAGGACACCTAATTCTTCATATGCTAGTAGTAATGAGCATTTGAAGTTAACCCTAGTTGGATCTTACATGAGAACTTAATTGGTTGGGGTGCTTTCAACTCCACTTGTTGTTAGGAGCTTCTTATAAACATGATTCACATCCAAAGAACTCACCACACTAGAGAAAAGAACATTACACTCATGGAACTAGTTTAGGTCTTTAGCTTTGAATTTTTTTGAGGTGTTACACAATACCCACCAAATTAAAAATCTCTGTGTCCTCTTTCCAACGCCACTGACCATTTGTTAATCCGCTTTCCGAGTAAAAAGTCATAATTGTTCTACTGAAGACTATCCGTGCTGAAAAGTTGAGCCTGCAGTAGCGGGATTTAGGTCACTATAGTGGTACCGCCATAGCGGTTGACAGTATGCTATAGTGGAATGATGGAACCAGAAAGCTCAGAAATAGGTTTTATGATCTCATTCTCCCTTCTTTAGTCAAAAATAGACGAGGGTTACTCCAAGAATCCTCCTAGGCTTCTCCAAGGCTTAGGAGCCATAGGGAGGGGATATTACGGCTAAAAGGGAGCAAAACCATGGATTTTGGATTTGTCATCCATCAGGGAACGCCTTCATGGAGCCAAAATATGGCGGGTGCAGCTGCTTGGCATCACGGTAGGCTAGGTTTCCGTTGAGTAGACTTTTGACCCATTTTCATTTCACACTGTTATGTAGATTGATGAGAAAATTAATGTTATAGTTATTTGGGCATGGATTCTGTAGGATTATTGTATTGGTCTGGCTATTAATTGAATAGAGAATGATAGGGTCGGGGAAACGTGTTAATTCAGGTGTATTTTATACTTGTTAGATGGTGTGTGATGCTAGACTCCGGGAAACTAATTTGTTAGGTAGGTTCGAGAAACCGGTAATGTTTATGGGATGAGAGAATTACTAAGTTGTAGTGGGTTCCCGAGAATATTTAAATAAGGTAAATGGGATGAACATGCAGGGTCCGGAGTCCATATTATAAGGGGGTGAAACCCCTAGAATGCGCTTACTTAATTTTCAGGAAAGGAGTACGAATTAGATGAAAACAATTATATATGTTTAAAATGATGAGTCGGGGATTAGTCTTCGGGCGGGTCTAATTATACGCTGTTGTTGTAATTGTTGACGGTCCCATGAGTGGACCAGGTTTAATTGTTGAACTGTGATTTATTTCTTTTTTCGCATTACCTGTTGGTTCGAGTGGTAAGGGTTCTCCTATCTAGGTGGATTAGAGTAGGTGCCCGCATGGCTTGGTAATTGTATCATGACAGATGGTATCAGAGCCTAGGTTACCAGTCTCCAGTACAAGAGCAAAATGTCGAATAGAGTCCTACAGATTGGTGTGTTGACGTTCACATCCAATCTTTGGGAAGCTATGAAACATTAATCTAGGAAACATCTCTCTTCTTTCATTCCTTTCGTGGTTTGTTACTTGCTTGTATTGTTTGAGTCCAATTGGTATCTCTCGATTCCAATTGATATCTCGACAAGGAAAAAGGGTGTCATTTGACTCTGATTGAGATGACACAATTTGCATCCTAACGCACACGCAAGTGTACGCGGTCGTACAAGTAATATAGGATTGTAAGTCCAGATATCGTACCCACAGGGACTTGTCGATTAACTATTCACTAAATTAAGCTAGTTCTAATTATTTATCCAAGCGTAAAATTCCAAAGGTGATGATTAACAAATCTATAAGTAAAAAGAAGAAGTTAACTAATGAACAATTAACCAAACAAAGAGCAGATTTTCATGTAACCAATGTGATGAAGTCGATCTAGGACTATGGGTTTGCTAACAATCATGTTGAGTAGGCAATTTCATCGACTTGTTTGTTTATCTAGTTGTTGATTCCGGGGTTGATATTACAACTATGGTCTCTCGAGCCTCTAGTTGCCTATTCAAAATAGCATCACAACTACATCGTTGAGCGGGGATGTGACATCTTATTTTAAAAGCATTTATATTTCTTTTCGTATGAACCAAGCAAGGCGCTCTAGGTATATCTCTATCCTAGTCACTAACCTGCCCTTTACGTTACAAAAGAGAGGTATCGCTCCTTATATTCTTCGTTCTATCTCAATGATTCTTCTTCCGAGTTCACAAAGAGATTATAGATTTATTTTAATGGTAGCTAAGCATTAAAATAGTAAGTACAAGAATATAAGAACAACTAATATGATGAACAAAAATTGAATCAATCGTCTACTAAACAATCATGTAGTTAGCTACCATAATCCTAGAACGAGAAGTTTAACTCCACATAGACATGGAGTGATTATAACAAATCATCCAAAGAAAAAACGTAAAAAATAAATAAAGGAGAAGAAAAGATGAAACC
The DNA here is from genome assembly GCA_003996215.1 of Jaltomata sinuosa. Taxonomy (NCBI): domain Eukaryota; kingdom Viridiplantae; phylum Streptophyta; class Magnoliopsida; order Solanales; family Solanaceae; genus Jaltomata; species Jaltomata sinuosa. The sequence goes on along the minus strand of QJPP01002488.1, from coordinate 80,721 downwards.
AATATTCTCCAGCCTCCACGGCGGCTCTTAGCTCTTCGTAGGTCAAAAGTTATAGAAAAATTATTTTATGGGATATTTATAGGTGTAGAAAAAAGCCTCAAATAAAATAACGGAGTCCAAAATGAATTGGGAAACCAAAACCCAATTAAATTGGGTGTCGCTCGAATCACCGCGTCTAATTACTACCTCCTTTGGAAGTGGTCTTCATAATATACACGTGGCAGCACATTGAATTCAATTTGCAACTTTTCTGCATATGTATGAATATGAAGATAATATTACATTTAATCCATTAAGCTGCTGCTTGATTTCCTTATATGATTCCTCATTTTTAATTCGTTTCTTCTCCAAATTTCTTCCTTTTCACACCACTTTAATCCTACAAATAAAAATACCCAACATAAGAATAATTCATAAAATCAATACTCAAAATCGATAATAAAAAGACTAAATAGGAGGCAAATAATGACTAAATATAGGTATTTTTGGCCTCACATCACCACCCCACACTTAGACTTTTGCTCGTCCTCGAGCAAGCATTTAAGTTCATCTCACAAAAAATCAAACTAGAAATACCACCACTTTGGTTGATACAAACTATTAGGCCATGCAACAAATCACAACATCAAGTACACTTCCCGATCATTACGCAAGATATACAAATAAACAACAAACTTCTAACCTCCTAACCTCAAAGACGGACTCTAACTCATCAATTTAAATTTGTTCACCTACTCCATCAAAGAAAGCTAATAAAATCACCTATGTATCATGAAACAGGTGCCCTCACAAGAAATAGTCCACACACTCAATTTAAAGAATCGAATATAAATTAAGGACTTAGCATCAAAGATCAACTCTCACACTCACAAAAGAATTCACATGTATGCACAAAGAACCATAGGCTTGCCCATTATGTACATCTCCACTAATTAAGCATGCTCGAATAGAATCAAATAAGACTTTAATGGATTGTAATGTTGGCTAGGGGATGGGTAGGAAAACTATATAATAGTGACTTACACTTCCTTAAGCACTTTGTATTTTATTTAGACTTCATCACCCATTATTTTTAACACTTTATTTTTTTAGCCCTCTCTTCAATTTATTTTCACTAGTATTCTCATCTTAGCAAGAATGTTTCACTCTTTTTTTTTCTTTTCACACATTTTTTTTTCATGTCACATTCTTTCAAAGAGGGCCTTTTTTTTCACTTTAGAGCTATCATTGGTCGCCTTTGACACTCAATCATCCCTTTTCTTCAGATTTAACAATTTTATCACAGTCTATGCTACAGTGCTCAAGGAAGCATGGTGCAAAAACTAGGGATTCAACAAAAGGATTAAGGCAAAGTTATGGCTACCAAACGAAAGGCTACAGGCTCAAAAGGGTAACTAGTGATATAATATCTGAAAAGGCTAAATTTTACTAGACAAATCAAAGAAAGCCTATTATCATCTTCTAAACAGAGCAACACTTTTTATTTCACTTCAATAACATGCAGGAAAAGTTCTAGACTAAGATGCAAAACATGGAGTATACAAAAATCGTCACCACACATGGCACAAGTCTCAATCAAGATGGATCAATTCTACTTCTAAGATGGACAGGGTCATAACCAACTATAAAATAAGAAAAAGTTATATACAGAGTATGAGTCTAGGTGTCAAAAGATTTGCTAATTTATTAAAACTCAAGCACTCACAGAAAAATACTACTCAAACTCAGGCCTAAATTGCTAGTATCAAATAAGTCAAAAGGTCTTTTCTTTTCTCTCCAAAAAAAAAAACTACTCCTAAAAAAATAAAAATAAAAAAGTAAAAAAATAAAAAATTTACTCTAAAAAATAAAAATTTGCCCGGTTCAAGAAGCCTCCCCTCGGAAAAGAACCGTGGCCATAAGAAAAACCAAGGGGTAGATGAGATATGCCGCTTAAAAACTAAAATAAATAATAAATAATAAAAAATCTTTTTGTGTTTAATTTTTTTTTTCTATATATTTTTTTTTGTATTTTTTTTCCTCAAATAAAATAAAATCCTATGGCATACTCACCCTTAAACTCATAAATATTGGAAGAATTCCCACCCCAACACTTAAAATCATGCTTTGTCCCCAAAACAATTTATAGAAAAAGATGATGATGAAGAAGAAGAAGAAGAAGGGTGAGAGATACTCCCTGAGGCCCTCTAGGGCCTAGCTAACAGCATGTTTTTTCAATTTTATCAAGGGGCAAACAACCCCACACTTAATCTTAAACCATGCTCCTTAGCTTTCAAATTCGGGTACTCAGACTTTCCCAAACCTGCAAAATAAAAAAAAAATGTGACACTATAAAAAAATAAGAAGCTACACTACTAGTTGGGTTGCCTCCCAACAAGCGCCTGATTTAACGTCGTGGCACGACGCCATCACTACACTACTTTTCTTTCCACTTAGAACTTATGAATTGCACCCCTAACTTTGCATCAAACTTTCTGCTCCTCTCAAGGGGCGGTGGTATAAAGATAAAGGAACCAAGAGAATAATGTCGCATCTTGCACTTCTTAGCCCTTGAGTGAGGAATGTCGTTTTGTCTTTTTGATGTGACAAATTTTAGAATGTAAGGACCTTGTTCCTCATCTACACACTTCTCCACTAGCTCAGATGACTCAATTTTCATGTCATCATGAAAACATAATATAGAAAAGTGATTAGAATGGGGTCCAACAGTACCTAATCCCAAACTTGCATTGTTTATGACATGCTCACTTTCATACATCTCCTAACATCAGCACTAATGAATAAAACATAGTTGAATGGATGGAATCTTCTTTCTGCTCCACTAATTGGCCAGTATCCACTATAATTGGTGATTGGGCATCATACGCCTCAACTGTTTTCTTCAAGTGATCCTCCAAGTCATGAATATCTGAGTCAAATTGGTCTATCTCTTGTCTGAGCTCAACTCTTCCTTCTATCAGCTGTGTCATCATGTATGTAAGATTATCACGGAGAAATTCATGAAATTTAACTTTTTCCTCTTGTTCCCTTAGCCAAGATTGGCTCACTATGTTTGCTTTCTCACAGCTTTCTCCTAGTAGGTACTCACATTCTTCTTCTACTAGGGGTTCATCTTGGGTATTGGCTAGGACCGTAACTTGCTGATCAATACAAGTTTCAACCATATCATGTATCTCTGTGAGTTGGGAACTTATCCTCTCCGTGTCTTCCCTCAATTTGATAGCGTCTTTCCACAATTCTTCCTGCTTATCCAGTATTTGCTTTAGCATATCAATGAGATGAGCCTCATGATTCACATCCTCCACTTCATTACCCCTGTCAATATCATAAACAACAGAAGAATCATAATAGGGGCTCGGGGAAGGGGAATAAGAGTTAGGACAACCATTTGAATGGCCATCCTGACCACCACATACATGACATACATTAAATTCAAAAGATTGGGTGGGTGCGCACCACCCGTCCTTTTGAATATAATGGCAATTGATACCCAGGTGGGGTCCTCCACAATACTGACAAGGATTACCAACATATGAATAGTACTGATCCTTCAACCAATCTTTATCCCTGGATGTCATGTTAAGAGGAGTATCGGGAAAAAAAACTATCTATAAAAGAAAATAAAATATATACAATAACTTAAATAAATAAATAAAAAGTCCAATATAGATAAATAATTAATTTCTAAGTCCCCGGCAACGGCGCCAAAAACTTGTTGCGTACTAACGCACACGCAAGTGTACGCGGTCGTACAAGTAATATAGGATTGTAAGTCCAGATATCGTACCCACAGGGACTTGTCGATTAACTATTCACTAAATTAAGCTAGTTCTAATTATTTATCCAAGCGTAAAATTCCAAAGGTGATGATTAACTAATCTATAAATAAAAAGAAGAAGTTAACTAATGAACAATTAACCAAACAAAGAGCAGATTTTCACGTAACCAATGTGATGAAGTCGATCTAGGACTATGGATTTGCTAACAATCATGTTGAGTAGGCAATTTTATCGACTTGTTTGTTTATCTAGTTGTTGATTCCGGGGTTGATATTACAACTATGGTCTCTCGAGCCTCTAGTTGCCTATTCAAAATAGCATCACAACTACATCGTTGAGCGGGAATGTGACATCTTATTTTAAAAGCATTTATATTTCTTTTCGTATGAACCAAGCAAGGCGCTCTAGGTATATCTCTATCCTAGTCACTAACCTGCCCTTTACGTTACAAAAGAGAGGTATCGCTCCTTATATTCTTCGTTCTATCTCAATGATTCTTCTTCCGAGTTCACAAAGAGATTATAGATTTATTTTAATGGTAGCTAAGCATTAAAATAGTAAGTACAAGAATATAAGAACAACTAATATGATGAACAAAAATCGAATCAATCGTCTACTAAACAATCATGTAGTTAGCTACCATAATCCTAGAACGAGAAGTTTAACTCCACATAGACATGGAGTGATTATAACAAATCATCCAAAGAAAAAACGTAAAAAATAAATAAAGGAGAAGAAAAGATGAAACCAATATTCTCCAGCCTCCACGGCGGCTCTTAGCTCTTCGTAGGTCAAAAGTTATAGAAGAATTATTTTATGGGATATTTATAGGTGTAGAAAAAAGCCTCAAATAAAATAACGGAGTCCAAAATGAATTGGGAAACCAAAACCCAATTAAATTGGGTGTCGCTCGAATCACCACGTCTGATTACTACCTCCTTTGGAAGTGGTCTTCATAATATACACGTGGCAGCACATTGAATTCAATTTGCAACTTTTCTGCATATGTATGAATATGAAGATAATATTACATTTAATCCATTAAGCTGCTGCTTGATTTCCTTATATGATTCCTCATTTTTAATTCGTTTCTTCTCCAAATTTCTTCCTTTTCACACCACTTTAATCCTACAAATAAAAATACCCAACATAAGAATAATTCATAAAATCAATACTCAAAATCGATAATAAAAAGACTAAATAGGAGGCAAATAATGACTAAATATAGGTATTTTTGGCCTCACATCACACAAGCAAGGAAAATTAGAACCGAGAAGGTTCCAATTGGTATCTAGCCTAAGAGGTTATGGTAAAGCATGGACAACCGACTAATTGTCATCCATGAGGCGAATAAAAGATATTAGGTGTGACTTGATTGTGCTGTGGCTTGAAACTTGAAACTATGTGCATTGTATTACTTGTATGACTGCAGTCGTGTGGGGTGAAATTGCTTTCCTTGTGGTGAATATTTTGGTCCGGGAGGAGTTATAACTTGATTTTGTGTGCTTTGATTGGTAATAACTTTCTATGTTTACTTGAATTGATCAGTAAAATGGTATTACAATTTGAAAATGGACTTTTCATTGGTGAAAATAGTAAGGGAACAAGGCTTATGACTGTAGGAAAACTCCAGTTTCAGGACAGTCGAGATTGGTGGGAAACCATGGGGAAAAAGGGCTATTATTGCTTGATAGCGGGAACTGTGGTAAGGAAATTTTTGTGGTAACTCATGATTGTGACTTAAGGAAATTTATTCTGGCTTTAAAGTTTGTGATTTGCTTTAGTGATAAATTGCGGTATGCCTTAATTGGAATGGTCTGCATTACATTTAGGTATAGACTTATCGTCAGTATGGATGGTAAGAGAACAAAAGGGATTGATGACTGTGGGGAAGCTTTGGTTTTGGGACAGTCAGGATTGGTTGGAAACCATTGAAAGGCAAAGAAAAGGGGACTAGTAGTATACGATAGTGGAAATATGTTATTGTATGTGGTTCTGATGCATTTCGTAACTGATTTTCTGAAAATATAGTTCTAAATTCTCAACTATACATAGTTGAGGTTGGTCTTGAGGTTATGTTTTAAGACCATAACGTGATTTCTTGTGTTAATGTTGAAACCTAGAAAGAGGAATGAAATTTTGCATAAATGGAAAATTTTCTGAGCTGCTACTATTGGGGGTCGCCATTAGGGGTGGGCATGGTATGGTATATATCGAATTACCATGCCATACCGAAGTTTTTGATACCGTGGTTTTGGTATTATGGTATTTGGTATGGTATATGGTATATATTTTAAATTTATTTGGTATTCGGTATTTAGAAATAACATACCGAAATACGAATACCATACCGAAGTATATAGTCACATATAATAGATATATTATTAAAATACTAACAAATATACAATCTAGTATTAGTATAAATTAAATGTTTAGAAGTTGGAACTTTGACTACTAGATCGATTTTGATTGAAATATCTTTTAAATGTTATTGATTAACAAAAGGAGTTGTGTGTACTTTCTTTTGAATATATATTTCTACATGTGTAAAGTGTTAGTATGAACAATTGATAACTTTTTTTGAAAAGTCATAATACTTTATTATACGATTATATATTAGTCGAAGTTGAACAAAATATGGTTAACGATATACCATACTGCATAATACCGAAACTGAACTTCAAAATACCGAACCATACCGAATTAATTTGGTATGGTAATGGTATAATAATTTTAAAAACCGAATACCGAAGTTACCATATCAAACTTTCAAATACCGTACCATATCATACCATGCCCACCCCTAGTCACCATAGCGATGTGTAAGTCGCTATAGGGGGATGGGCAGGGCATAATCCCTGTCCTATTTTCCCCTGTTTTGTTTTTCATTCCCGGGTTGTTTTAAATCTCTAGTTGAGCTATGAGCTAGTGCATGAATTATAAAGATTAATATTCATGTGCGATAAAAGGAAATGGGTGGATATGGTATTACTTGGTTGTTATTTTCCTTGAGTGATTGAGACATGTTGAGTTAGTAATTTGACTAGTTGTGAGGATAAATAAGCATAGCTTGACCTCGGGTGATAACTAAGAAGTTGTTTAGTTATAAATGATGGATTGATGAGGGATAAATAGACTAATGTAAGAGATGGTGGAAAATCTATGCGTTAATGAAACCTATAGTGGTGTGTTGGTTAGTGGTTATACTCTAGATGGTCTATCCTTATGTGCTGATCATGGAAGGGTAAAAATGGTCATAAGGTAGATGTCCCAAAGGGAAAACACAGTGTAGTGTTTGGTAATATTATGTTCGGTGTATCATTGTTTAGGGTGTAATTGCCCAGGTTAAGATTTTCTCAGGTTAGAAGTTAGAATTTTAAGGCTAGGCTAGTCTCGGACGATTCAGAGCAAGGTATGGTCTAGGGCAATTCGGGTGAGGATTGGGTAACGTTTAATGTATTGAGCTAGTTTTCCTTTTAGCTAGGATATAAAGGAGTCTGGGGGACTTTTCGGAATTGAATTTGGATAAGTAGAACTCTTGATATGTAGGTTGAAGTGAAGGGGTTATTCCGGAACGTCAAGAAATGAAGTGTGTTGTAAAATGGGCACTTTTGGGGAATTTTACGACTTTGTATCCCATGTCAATTGCCATAGCGGTTGACACATCGTTATTGCGACCTCCACTATAGTGAAAAAATTACCGCTATAGCAGAGTGCAGACTGATATAGCGGACTGGGTCGCCACAATGAGTTTTGGTTCCTCGTAATGTGAGAATTAAGTTTTGGTCCGTTATGTTTGAAATTCTTTCACTTTGGTATTTCAATGAGGCCATGGATTTCTTGGGCACTTGAGGAAGAGTAATCTAACTGGTCTCGTACAGCTCTAAGGAAGAAATTCCTTGACAGAGCAGAATCAAATTAAATTTGGTTGAGCTTGGGTACCCCCGGGGGATTTGAGAGTTCGGTGGTTCACGTAAGGCGATTTCTACGCTGTCATAGTAGAGCGTTAAGGTTCTAGGGGCTGGTTCATTCTTTACCTTCTGCCTTAGAGATCGTTCGAGGAAGAACGATGGGTAAATTGGTATCTGTTGTAACGACTTGTTTCATCGTTACTAAAAATATTTGCGATCAAGGAAGGTTTCTCTCATTCGTAACAAGAGTTAGGATTATATCATTAGTATAAGAGTACATTTTGTATGTACTAAGGTTATATGATACTCCTATCACAAAGTTAAGTTGGAAGTTTCCTTACCGACTTAGTTTTGGGCTAAGTTCAAACTAGGGTTAACTTCAAACGTGCATTCCTCCTCTAATATAAGGATTTACGGGTCCCAATACTCACCAAATTAAAGATCTCTGAGTCTTCTTTCCAACGCTACTGACCGTTCATTAATCCTCTTCCTGAGTAAATAGTTATGACTATTTTACTGAAGACTGTCCGTGCTGAAAAGTTGAGTCCGTTATAGCGGGATTTAGGTCGCTATAACGGTACCCGCCGTAGCGATTGGCAGTCCGCTATAGTGGAATGATGGAACCAGAAAGCCCAGAAATGAGTTTTATAATCTCATCCTCCCTTCTTTAGTCAAAAATAGACAAGGGTTACTCCAAGAACCCTCCTAGGCTGCTCCAAGGCTTGGGAGCCATGGGGAGGGGAGATTTCGGCTAAAAGGGAGCGAAACCATGGATTTTGGTCTTGTCATCCATCAGGGAACGCCTTAAAGGAGCCAGAATATGGCGGGTGCAGTTGCTTAGCATCCAGGTAGGCTAGGTTTTCGTTGAGTAGACTTTTTACCCGTTTGTATTTCATACTGTTATGTAGATTGACATGAGAATTCATGTTATAGGCCTTCGGGCATGGAGTCTGGAGGATTATTGTATTAGTCTGGCTATCGATTGAATAGAGAATGATAGGGTCGGGGTGACATGCTCATCTGGGTGTATTTTATACTTGTTAGATGGTGTGTGATGCTAGACTCCGGGAAACTAAATTGTTGGGTATGTTCGGGAAACCGGTAATGTTTGTGGGATGAGGGAATTACTAAGTTGTAGTGGGTTCCCGGGAATATATAAATAAGGTAAATGGGATGAACAGGCAGGGTCCGGAGTCCGTATTGTCAGGGGGTGAAACCTCTAGAATGCGCTTACTTTTCAGGAAAGGAGTCCGGATTAGATGAAAACGACTATGTGTTTAAAATGATGAGCCAGGGATTAGTGTAACACCCCAAACTTTCGAACTAGGATTCCAATCATTTTTCGTGTGTAATTAGACCTGAACCCGGAAAGATTTCCTTGTAACTAAGTGTTATGGTCAAGCACTATGTGTGGGAAGAGTGTTGGATGTGAATTAAGGTCTTAAGGAACCTCTAGCACAAGTTAAGTTAAAAATTTCTCTACCGACTAAGTTTTCGTATAACTTTCTACTACAAAAAGGGCCTTTAGTGACAATTAATTAGCGGCAATATTACAATGACCACTAATTGATTCTTTAACTTGAGATATTAGCGACAAATAAGCATTAGCCACTAAAAAGTTTTTTTTTGCCGACAATAAAAATAAATTGCTTCTAAAAATCACTAATCGAAAGAAATTTTAATCATTTTAAATTCCCTCCTATTATTTTGCCCAATAATTACCTATTCCCTCCAAGTAATCAAAAAAATATCAAATAATAAAACGTTTTTCAGCAGGTTCTTTTTCTTGCTTTAGCATCACATAGAACCGTAGCGCCGCCGCTGCCAACTCTTCAATGCTGCTGCCACCTTGCTTCTACAATCTCCGGCCACCAGAAGGCTTTCAATCACCGGACATTTTGGTAACCTAACCATCTCTCTCCCACCTTATGAATGATGATTTTGGTTGTCGCTGCTCAAGCTCTGCTGCTGTCTCAATCTTCTCCCTCTAATCTATCCTCATTTTCTCTTTTCATGTAGGTTTCAAGATTGTTAGACAATTTTCTTCTCAGGTACCCTTAAGTTGATTTGTGATGTTCAACTATGTCGATTTGTGATTTGTAAAAATAAAGTTTTTCTGTTTTTGCTGTGTCATTTTTGTGATAACTTGGCTATTGTCAATTGACTGAATTGGTTCATCTATTTCTCCCACTGTTTTATCTCTTTTGCTATTGTTTTATCGTTGTTTCCCCTACTGTTTATGTTGGATGCAGATGCACCTTGAATTTTTGTTAGGAAAAAAAGGTTTTGTGAATGATAAGGTGCTTGCTTTTATGATTATTGAAGTAGATATTTCTTTATCTTTAGTTTTTTCCGAGACTGATCATGATTGACCACATGGAACTTTAGTGCTCTTGTTTTTGTCGATATGTCATATGTGCTTTATTTTCTTGCTTGTAAACTATCGAGATTTGTAATCTTTGTTCCTGGAACGTTCAGATCCTATTAGTAGTAGATAGGCCCAATGTGGTGCTTATGAAGTAGCTTATAACGAAATTTAAATGGAGTTAAGCCTTTCTAAGTTCTGAAGTTAAGCTAAAAAACTCTTGGATAGATATAGTACATCTTTAATTTACAGGGTGACACTTAGTTTCCAATAAACTATACAATAAAAGTGAAACAACTAATAATATTGTGTACAAGCTTTCTTGTTGTATAGTCCATATGCTCAACTGATTTCTCTATCATTATGTCTTTCGTTTGCTTTGCTTTATCAACTATCAAATCCTTGTACTATCCTGCTTTTTCTGCACCACAATCCTTATAGTCACTGTCTTTTGTCATTGTAGCTTCTTTCGCTTCCTTAGCTTTCTCAGCAGCATAGTCCTTGTATTCAGTGGCTTTCCGATTTGTTGAATCCTTCGTCTCCTCGATTTCTCTATGGATCTGTTTTCAAGTTCAGTCGCTTGTCCCATTAATGAATCTTTTGTCTCCTTTGCTTTCTCTGTAGCATAGTCTTATTCACTCTCTTTCCCATTGTGGAATCTTTGGCTGGTTTTCCCTTTTCTGTAGCATAATCCTCCATCTCCTTTATTTTCTTTTTCATGTAATCCTTGTACTCACCCATTTTTTCTCCAGCCTCCCTGGCTTTTTGAGTGTAGTCTCAGAAGATCCATGAATCTTCAGTGTTGTGACATCGTCACTTTCTCTAGGCATTTTTGCTATGTCATGAGCCTTCCCAGTGATTATCTCTTTAATCGACTTAAATATGCTTTCGATTACTCCAGACTTCTCTGCTCATGCCTTTGATCGTATGGAGTTTCTTCCTGTATCATGCTACCTTTCTCACTCCTAGCCTTGTTCACATCATAAAGTTCATCGGCTACTTTCCTTGCGGCTGCCTCAACACTTTCTTTCTTAGCTGCTTGTCTCGAAGCCATGTTTTTCCACTCTATAGCTGGAAAGGAATCAAAATATTTTGCTTTAATTTTTTTAAGTTTAACTACTTTTAAATACATTTTCACCTTCTAGCTTCTAGAGACAAAGGCCACTGGCTATTCCTACAACCACAATTGATAGAGTATGACTGGTTTTGAGGCCCATATCGAATAAAAATTTATAGTATTGCTGACTGATTATACTTCAATACAACCAAAATCCAAGAACATAGAAGCAACCAAAATCCAAGGACTTAATTAGAAGCAATATTGCTGACTGATTGTTGAGTGATTAAATCCAAGAACTTGAAGCAACACGATATATTAAAACCTTTTAGAGTTCATGCCAGGGTAAATAATGTGAAGTAAAATTTGTCCAGTCACTAAACATTAAAGAATTTAACGTAAAATCTGTCCAGCAACTTCATTAACAAACTATAAAATGCATAACCAACAATTTCTTATAATTTTTTTTCTTGTTCTAATACTAATTAAGTATTAATCAATTAACATCAACAGTTCATCAGCAGATATATGGATATATCCTCAATTGTTTCTTTATTTGGTTGGTGGAATGAATTTTTCCATGAAACTTTCTCTAAATGGTAGATACCTTTTTCAATTTCTTCTCTTCTTTCTCGCTCTGATCTGTACACTTACTGCAATTTGAAAAATCATTTTTATGTAAATCAAGATAGAAATTCCACATTAGATATAAAGAATCATAAGCAAAAAAAGAGAAAGGAAGACCAGTAGTCCAGTACGATCTTCCATTGTTCCTCCTTCATATTCTACCTCATCTCTATGCTGCCAACATTGCTGTATGAACAACCCCTGACCAAAGAACAGTCCAACAAAATGGAAAGGAGTTTCTATCACTTTTTTCACTGTGCAACTACTCTTATAGAGGTTTTGTGAGAATTTATTATCATCAGCAAAGGAGAGTAGTAAGAAGAAATACATAAACATGACTCTTATTCTTTTTCTCTCCGTTTTGTGAATGAGCATGTCATACACAAGATGGAGGGTTCTATATTCTGTTGGTTATTGACAAATTTTGTTACCTCGGACTAAATTTACACCACTATTGCAAACATGGAGGATTATTAGTGCTCCACATCATAGGACTATTTCAAGTGTAAGCTCAAAATTAAAGGATGATTTTGATCCTTTTCTCATGCGAAAACCTCCATTAATAACACAGGTGATTGTATCACCCCAAAAATAGGACTGCTATACATTAGAGCACCTTCTGGGAAAAATTATGTACAATTAACATACATAGAAATTAGATTTTTCATATCTTGATCTAATTGTAGGCATTTGAGTTTTGTCTAGGTAATAGGTACCTTTTGCTTGCCCAGGCAGTTGCCTATAATCATAAATAGCCAGCTCTTAACTATGAGTAGCACCAAGCTTAGTGTTTTAAGGTAAATATCATTCCTAGTCATCTATATATGTACCAAGCTTAGAGCTGCAACACCTACTATACATATGTTAAGTTAAAGTATACCTAGCTAACAAAAAATATGAACACATTTCCAAGTATAACTTGAAAACAGTTACATTACTTGGCACCCAAGGGTGTGGCCTAGTGGTCAATGAAGTGGGTTAAAAGAGCCATGAGGCCTAAGGTCCCAAGTTCAAATCTCCAGTGGAGATAAAAAACACTAGGTGATTCTTCTCATCTGTTCTAGCCTTGGTGGAATAGAGTTACCTAGTACCTGTTGCTGGTGGGAGGTGGCAGGTATCCCATGGATTAAGTTGAGGTGCGCGAAAGCTGGCCCGGACACCACGGTCATAAAAAAAATTAGTTACATTACTTGTTTCCATTCTCTTCAAATGAAGCAGGTATTTAAGAAGCAGTTAAACAATCATCTACCTTTTAGTACACTAATGATGACATTGTTTGAAGATGGCAAATTCTGATTCCCATGCCAAGAAGTCAATAACTTGGTTTTCCTCTCTTGTTGTGCAAAGTGTTGTTGGATTTGGTATCCCTTTGCAACTAGAGTTGTCATGAATACATTGCTTACTCTGCATTAATATGAAATAAGGTTCTACTCCTATTGACTTTTCAAAATGTTTATCATTTTGTCAGACCTTCTCCAAAATGGATTATCTTTTCTTTTCAGATTGTCATTATGCATATCTCTATTTAGTTTAGCTTTAGCTTTAGCTTCTTGAAGGTAGTTTTACAAGAAAGATGATATTAGGAGTTTGTACTTTAATTTTATTCTTCAAGTGTAATCATGTAGATTGTAGGCTAGAGGTTGATTTTCCGTATTTAATCGTACTCCCATCCTTGAACACATGTTTAGTGTTTGAATTCATCATAAGTAATAGTTCTTTTTATTCCCTTATTAATTGCCCCAGTACTCAACCTAGGATTCCCAATGTCTTTTATCACGTTGGTATTTCATGTTGTTATACATTATATTTTATCTTTTGACATATTTGTTTTATTATTTCAGGTTATATAGTTCGATGTTCAAAAATTTTGCATGTGGAAGATTTCAATATGATGAAGAGTTGAGGAAATTATTTGAAGATATTATTCGATAGGATAGGTTGTGTTAGTTCAAACAATATAAATTTACTTTTTAAGTTGTGACATAATATTTTGGATTAGTACTTTCTTTTGTTTGTTTAGATTTAATGAGATATATACTGTTTTATGAATTAATAGTAATGTTCTTTTTAGCATTTATCAAACTTTGTTGACACTAAGAGGCTCTCTTTTACTAATTATTTTGCTGGATTTTTCACTTTTAAAAATTATCACTAGAACTGCAAACTAAATCATCTTTTGGCCGACTGTAGTAGCCATAATTAGTCGCGGCTAAACAATTGCCGTTAAAACATGTGACTTTTAGCGTCAATTGATAAAATTTACCGACCATAAAATGGACGCAAAAGGGCTAACTAAGACATTTTTAGAAGGGATATTGTACCCATTCTAATTACCACAAAATAATTGTTGTTAAACTACTAATTTTTAATGGCAATTTAATTGAATTTATCGGCTATAAAAATTGATTCTAAAATGGCACAGTTAGCCATTATGAATTGGATTTAGCAGCCAACATAATTGCCACAAATAATTGCCGTTAAAACTAACGGTTAGTAGCGGCAATAGATAATACCCTTTACCAGCTTTTCTGAGAATGGCCGCGAAAGCCTTTGCCGACCCCAGCATCACCGACCAAAGTCCAATTGCTGGTAAAGGATATAGCGGCAATTGTTATTGCCGCTAGAGTTATTTTTTATTGCCGCTAAAACCCCTTTTTGTAGTAGTATGAGGGAATTTTGCATAAATGGAAAATTTTCAGGGCTGCTACTGTTGGGGGTCGTCATAGCAATGTGCAAGTCGCTATAGCGGAATGGGCAGGGCATAATCCCTGTCCTGTTTTCCTCTGTTTGGTTTTTCATTCCCGGGTTGTTTTAAATCTCTAGTTGAGATGTGAACTAGTGCATGAATTATAAAGATTAATATCCATGTGCGATAAAAGGAAATGGGTGGATATGGTATTACTTGATTGTTATTTTCCTTGAGTGATTGAGACATGTTGAGTCGGTAATTTGACTAGTTGTGAGGAAAATAAGCATAGCTTGACCTCGGGTGATAACTAAAAAGTTGTTTAGTCATAAATGATGGATTGATGAGGGATAAATAGACTAATGTAAAAGATGGTGGAAAATCTATGCGTTAATGAAACCTATAGTGGTGTGTTGGTTAGTGGTTATACTCTAGATGGTCTATCCTTATGTGCTGATCATGGAAGGGTGAAAATGGTCATAAGATAGATGTCCCAAAGGGAAAACACAGTGTAGTGTTTGGTAATATTATGTTCGGTGTATCATTGTTTAGGGTGTAATTGCCCAGGTTAAGATTTTCTCGGGTTAGAAGTTAGAATTTTAAGGCTAGGCTAGTCTCGGACGATTCTGAGCGAGGCATGGTCTAGGAAAATCCGGGTGAGGATTGGGTAACGTTTAGGGTATTGAGCTAGTTTTCCTTTTAGCTAAGATATAAAGGAGTCTGGGGGACTTTTCGGAATTGAATTTGGATAAGTAGAACTCTCGATATGTAGGTTGAAGTGAAGGGGTTATTCCGGAACGTTAGGAAATAAAGTGTGTTGTAAAATGGGCACTTTTGGGGAACTTTATGACTTTCTATCCCATGTCAACTACCATAGCGGTTGACACATCGCTATTGCGACCTCCACTATAGTGGAGAAATTACCGCTATAGCGGAGTGCAAACTGCTATAGCGGACTGGGTCGCCACAACGAGTTTTGGTTCCTCGTAGCGTGAGAATTAAGGTTTGGTCCGTTATGTTTGAAATTATTTCACTCTGGTATTTCAATGAGGCCATGGATTTCTTGGGCACTTGAGGAGGAGTAATCTAACTGGTCTCGTACAACTCAAAGGAAAAAATTCCTTGACAAAGCAAAATCAAATTAAATTTTGGTTGAGCTTGGGTACCCCCGGGGGATTTGAGAGTTCGGTGGTTCGCGTAAGGCTATTTCTACGCTGTCATAGTAGAGCGTTAAGGTTCTAGGGGCTGGTTCATTCTTTACCTTTTGCCTTAGAGATCATTCGGGGATGAATGATGGGTAAATTGGTATCTGTTGTAACGACTTGTTCCATCATTACTAAAAATATGTGCGATCAAGGCAGGTTCCTCTCATTCGTAATAAGAGTTAGGATTATATCTTTAGTATAAGAGTACATTTGGTATGTACTAAGGTTACACGATACTCCTATCACAAAGTTAAGTTGGAAGTTTCCTTACCGACTTAGTTTCGGGCTAAGTTTAAACTAGGGTTAACTTCAAACGTGCATTTCTCCCATAATATAAGGATTTACGGGTCCCAATACCCATCAAATTAAATATCTCTGAGTCCTCATTCCAACGCCACTGACCGTTCATAATCCGCTTCCTGAGTAAATAGTTATGACTATTTTACTGAAGACTGTCCGTGCTGAAAAGTTGAGTCCGCTATAGCGGGATTTAGGTCGCTATAGCGGTACCCGCCGTAGCGGTTGGCAGTCTGCTATAGCGGAATGTTGGAACCAGAAAGCCCAGAAACGAGTTTTAAAATCTCATTCTCCCTTCTTAGTCAAAAACAGACGAGGGTTACTCCAAGAACCCTCCTAGGCTGCTCCAAGGATTGGGAGTCATGGGGAGGGGAGATTCCGGCTAAAAGGGAGAGAAACCATGGATTTTGGACTTTTCATCCATCAGGGAACGCCTTCAGGGAGCCAAAATATGGCAGGTGCAGCTGCGTAGCATCCAGGTAGGCTAGGTTTTCGTTGAGTAGACTTTTGACCCATTTTTATTTCATACTATTATGTAGATTGACGGGAGAATTCATGTTATAGGCCTTCGGGCATGGAGTCTGGAGGATCATTGTATTGTTCTGGCTATCGATTGAATAGAGAATGATAGGGTCGGGGCGACATGTTCATCTGGGTTATACTTGTCAGTGTTGGGATAGGCAAGGCACTAACAAAGAATGCACGACAGGGTAGCAGCAGAAGAATACCCAAGTCTAAACTTTCCCTTTCAATTTGAACCAAGAGAAAACAATAAACTCAAGAACAATGATAATAGGGCAGCAAATATATCAACCAAAAGAATACGACAAGACAAAATAAATCAATCACACAAGACACCAAGATTTACGTGAAAAACCCCTTCGGTGTGAAGAGTAAAAACCACGGGACCAAAACCCCCACTATAATCACCAAGAGTTACAATAATGTTCTCCAAAATGGCCACCAAAGAAGTGCCAAACAATGAGTAACAATATATAAATTACAACACCAAAAACAAGAGAATAAAAGGAGCAAAAACACCAAAAATGCAGCTACTGTTCACAGATGCAAAACTAGAGTTACGGGGCACCAAATCCAACTCTATGAGTTCCTAATCAAAGATTGAGATGAGAGGAACAATCTGTCCAAAAATCAGCTCAATCATCCCTTTTCTTCAGATTTAACAATTTTATCACAGTCTATGCTACAGTGCTCAAGGAAGCATGGTGCAAAAACTAGGGATTCAACAAAAGGATTAAGGCAAAGTTACGGCTACCAAACGAAAGGCTACAGGCTCAAAAGGGTAACTAGTGATATAATATCTGAAAAGGCTAAATTTTACTAGACAAATCAAAGAAAGCCTATTATCATCTTCTAAACAGAGCAACACTTTTTATTTCACTTCAATAACATGCAGGGCAAGTTCTAGACTAAGATGCAAAACATGGAGTATACAAAAATCCTCACCACACATGGCACAAGTCTCAATCAAGATGGATCAATTCTACTTCTAAGATGGACAGGGTCATAACCAACTATAAAATAAGAAAAAGTTATATACAGAGTCACAACTATGAGTCTAGGTGTCAAAAGATTTGCTAATTTATTAAAACTCAAGCACTCACAGAAAAATACTACTCAAACTCAGGCCTAAATTGCTAGTATCAAATAAGTCAAAAGGTCTTTTCTTTTCTCTCCCAAAAAAAAACTACTCCTAAAAAAATAAAAATAAAAAAGTAAAAAAATAAAAAATTTACTCTAAAAAATAAAAATTTGCCCGGTTCAAGAAGCCTCCCCTCGGAAAAGAACCGTGGCCATAAGAAAAACCAAGGGGTGGATGAGATATGCCGCTTAAAAACTAAAATAAATAATAAATAATAAAAAATCTTTTTGTGTTTAATTTTTTTTTTCTATATATTTTTTTTTGTATTTTTTTCCCTCAAATAAAATAAAATCTTATGGCATACTCACCCTTAAACTCATAAATATTGGAAGAATTCCCACCCCAACACTTAAAATCATGCTTTGTCCCCAAAACAATTTATAGAAAAAGATGATGAAGAAGAAGAAGAAGAAGAAGAAGAAGAAGAAGAAGAAGAAGAAGGGTGAGAGATACTCCCTGAGGCCCTCTAGGGCCTAGCTAACAGCATGTTTTTTCAATTTTATCAAGGGGCAAATAACCCCACACTTAATCTTAAACCATGCTCCTTAGCTTTCAAATTCGGGTACTCAGACTTTCCCAAACCTGCAAAATAAAAAAAAACGTGACACTATAAAAAAATAAGAAGCGACACTACTAGTTGGGTTGCCTCCCAACAAGTGCCTGATTTAACGTCGTGGCACGACGCCATCACTACACTACTTTTCTTTCCACTTAGAACTTATGAATTGCACCCCTAACTTTGCATCAAACTTTCTGCTCCTCTCAAGGGGCGGTGGTATAAAGATGAAGGAACCAAGTGAATAATGTCGCATCTTGCACTTCTTGGCCCTTGAGTGAGGAATGTCGTTTTGTCTTTTTGATGTGACAAATTTTAGAATGTAAGGACCTTGTTCCTCATCTACACACTTCTCCACTAGCTCAGATGACTCAATTTTCATGTCATCATGAAAACATAATGTAGAAAAGTGATTAGAATGGGGTCCAACAGTACCTAATCCCAAACTTGCATTGTTTATGACATGCTCACTTTCATACATCTCCTCAACATCAGCACTAATGAATAAAACATAGTTGAATGGATGGAATTCTTCTTTCTGCTCCACTAATTGGCCAGTATCCACTATAATTGGTGATTGGGCATCATACGCCTCAACTGTTTTCTTCAAGTGATCCTCCAAGTCATGAATATCTGAGTCAAATTGGTCTATCTCTTGTCTGAGCTCAACTCTTCCTTCTATCAGCTGTGTCATCATGTATGTAAGATTATCACGGAGAAACTCATGAAATTTAACTTTTTCCTCTTGTTCCCTTAGCCAAGATTGGCTCACTATGTTTGCTTTCTCACAGCTTTCTCCTAGTAGGGACTCACATTCTTCTTCTACTAGGGGTTCATCTTGGGTATTGGCTAGGACCGTAACTTGCTGATCAATACAAGTTTCAGCCATATCATGTATCTCTGTGAGTTGGGAACTTATCCTCTCCGTGTCTTCCCTCAATTTGATAGCGTCTTTCCACAATTCTTCCTGCTTATCCAGTATTTGCTTTAGCATATCAATGAGATGAGCCTCATGATTCACATCCTCCACTTCATTACCCCTGTCAATATCATAAACAACAGAAGAATCATAATAGGGGCTCGGGGAAGGGGAATAAGAGTTAGGACAACCATTTGAATGGCCATCCTGACCACCACATATATGACATACATTAAATTCAAAAGATTGGGTGGGTGCGCACCACCCGTCCTTTTGAATATAATGGCAATTGATACCCAGGTGGGGTCCTCCACAATACTGACAAGGATTACCAACATATGAATAGTACTGATCCTTCAACCAATCTTTATCCCTGGATGTCATGTTAAGAGGAGTATCGGGAAAAAAAACTATCTATAAAAGAAAATAAAATATATACAATAACTTAAATAAATAAATAAAAAGTCCAATATAGATAAATAATTAATTTCTAAGTCCCCGGCAACGGCGCCAAAAACTTGTTGCGTACTAACGCACAAGCAAGTGTACGCGGTCGTACAAGTAATATAGGATTGTAAGTCCAGATATCGTACCCACAGGGACTTGTCGATTAACTATTCACTAAATTAAGCTAGTTCTAATTATTTATCCAAGCGTAAAATTCCAAAGGTGATGATTAACTAATCTATAAATAAAAAGAAGAAGTTAACTAATGAACAATTAACCAAACAAAGAGCAGATTTTCACGTAACCAATGTGATGAAGTCGATCTAGGACTATGGATTTGCTAACAATCATGTTGAGTAGGCAATTTTATCGACTTGTTTGTTTATCTAGTTGTTGATTCCGGGGTTGATATTACAACTATGGTCTCTCGAGCCTCTAGTTGCCTATTCAAAATAGCATCACAACTACATCGTTGAGCGGGGATGTGACATCTTATTTTAAAAGAATTTATATTTCTTTTCGTATGAACAAGCAAGGCGTTCTAGGTATATCTCTATCCTAGTCGCTAACCTGCCGTTTACGTTACAAAAGAGAGGTCTTGCTCCATATATTCTTCGTTCTATCTCAATGATTCTTCTTTCGAGTTCACAAAGAGATTATAGATTTATTTTAATGGTAGCTAAGCATTAAAATAGTAAGTACAAGAATATAAGAACAACTAATATGATGAACAAAAATCGAATCAATCATCTACTAAACAATCATGTAGTTAGCTACCATAATCCTAGAACGAGAAGTTTAACTCCACATAGACATGGAGTGATTACAACAAATCATCCAAATAAAAAACGTAAAAAATAAATAAAGGAGAAGAAAAGATGAAACCAATATTCTCCGGCCTCCACGGCGGCTCCTAGCTCTTCGTAGGTCAAAAGTTATAGAAGAATTATTTTTATGGGATATTTATAGGTGTAGAAAAAAGCCTCAAATAAAATAATGGAGTCTAAAATGAATTGGGAAACCAAAACCCAATTAAATTGGGTGTCGCTCGAATCACCGCGTCTGATTACTAACGCCTTTGGAAGTGGTCTTCACAATATACACGTGGCAGCACATTGAATTCAATTTGCAGCTTTTCTGCATATGTATGAATATGAATATAATATTACATTTAATCCATTAAGCTGCTGCTTGATTTCCTTATGTGATTCCTCATTTTTAATTCGTTTCTTCTCCAAATTTTTTTTTTCACACCACTTTAATCCTACAAATAAAAATACCCAACATAAGAATAGTTCATAAAATCAGTGCTCAAAAACGATAATAAAAAGACTAAATATGAGGCAAATAATAACTAAATATAGGTATTTTTGGCCTCACATCACACAAGCAAGGAAAATTGGAACCGAGAAGGTTCCAATTGGTATCTAGCCTAAGAGGTTATGGTAAAGCATGGACAACTGACAAATGGTCATCCATGAGGCGAATAAAAGATATTAGGTGTGACTTGATTGTGCTGTGGCTTGAAAATTGAAACTATGTGCATTGTATTACTTGTATGACTGCAGTCGTGTGGGGTGAAATTGCTTTCCTTGTGGTGAATATTTTGGTCCAGGAGGAGTTATAACTTGATTTTGTGTGCTTTGATTGGTAATAACTTTCTATGTTTACTTGAATTGATCAGTAAAATGGTATTACAATTTGAAAATGGACTTTTCATTGGTGAAAATAGTAAGGGAACAAGGCTTATGACTGTAGGAAAACTCCAGTTTCAGGACAGTCGGGATTGGTGGGAAACCATGGGAAAAAAGGGTTATTATTGCTTGATAGCGGGAACTGTGGTAAGGAAATTTTTGTGGTAACTCATGATTGTGACTTAAGGAAATTTATTCTGGCTTTAAAGTTTGTGATTTGCTTTAGTGATAAATTGCGGTATGCCTTAATTGGAATGGTTTGCATTACATTTAGGTATAGACTTATCGTCAGTATAGATGATAAGAGAACAAAAGGGATTGATGACTGTGGGGAAGCTTTGGTTTTGGGACAGTCAGGATTGGTTGGAAACCATTGAAAGGCAAAGAAAAGGGGACTAGTAGTATACGATAGTGGGAATATGTTATTGTATGTGGTTCTGATGCATTTCGTAACTGATTTTCTGAAAATATGGTTCTAAATTCTCAACTATACATAGTTGAGGTTGGTCTTGAGGTTATGTTTTAAGACCATAACGTGATTTCTTGTGTTAATGTTGAAACCTAGAAAGAGGAATGAAATTTTGCATAAATGGAAAATTTTCTGGGCTGCTACTATTGGGGGTCGCCATTAGGGGTGGGCATGGTATGGTATATATCGAATTACCATGCCATACCGAAGTTTTTGATACCGTGGTTTTGGTATTATGGTATTTGGTATGGTATATGGTATATATTTTAAATTTATTTGGTATTCGGTATTTAGAAATAACATACCGAAATACGAATACCATACCGAAGTATATAGTCACATATAATAGATATATTATTAAAATACTAACAAATATACAATCTAGTATTAGTATAAATTAAATGTTTAGAAGTTGGAACTTTGACTACTAGATCGATTTTGATTGAAATATCTTTTAAATGTTATTGATTAACAAAAGGAGTTGTGTGTACTTTCTTTTGAATATATATTTCTACATGTGTAATGTGTTAGTATGAACAATTGATAACTTTTTTTGAAAAGTCATAATACTTTATTATACGATTATATATTAGTCGAAGTTGAACAAAATATGGTTAACGATATACCATACTGCATAATACCGAAACTGAACTTCAAAATACCGAACCATACCGAATTAATTTGGTATGGTAATGGTATAATAATTTTAAAAACCGAATACCGAAGTTACCATATCAAACTTTCAAATACCGTACCATATCATACCATGCCCACCCCTAGTCACCATAGCGATGTGTAAGTCGCTATAGGGGGATGGGCAGGGCATAATCTCTGTCCTATTTTCCCCTGTTTTGTTTTTCATTCCCGGGTTGTTTTAAATCTCTAGTTGAGCTATGAGCTAGTACATGAATTATAAAGATTAATATTCATGTGCGATAAAAGGAAATGGGTGGATATGGTATTACTTGGTTGTTATTTTCCTTGAGTGATTGAGACATGTTGAGTTAGTAATTTGACTAGTTGTGAGGATAAATAAGCATAGCTTGACCTCGGGTGATAACTAAGAAGTTGTTTAGTTATAAATGATGGATTGATGAGGGATAAATAGACTAATGTAAGAGATGGTGGAAAATCTGTGCGTTAATGAAACCTATAGTGGTGTGTTGGTTAGTGGTTATACTCTAGATGGTCTATCCTTATGTGCTGATCATGGAAGGGTAAAAATGGTCATAAGGTAGATGTCCCAAAGGGAAAACACAGTGTAGTGTTTGGTAATATTATGTTCGGTATATCATTGTTTTGGGTGTAATTGCCCAGCTTAAGATTTTCTCAGGTTAGAAGTTAGAATTTTAAGGCTAGGCTAGTCTCGGACGATTCAGAGCAAGGTATGTTCTAGGGCAATCTGGGTGAGGATTGGGTAACGTTTCATGTATTGAGCTAGTTTTCCTTTTAGCTAGGATATAAAGGAGTCTGGGAGACTTTTCGGAATTGAATTTGTATAAGTAGAACTCTTGATATGTAGGTTGAAGTGAAGGGGTTATTCCGGAACGTCAAGAAATGAAGTGTGTTGTAAAATGGGCACTTTTGGGGAATTTTACGACTTTCTATCCCATGTCAATTGCCATAGCGGTTGACACATCGTTATTGCGACCTCCACTATAGTGAAAAAATTACCGCTATAGTAGAGTGCAGACTGCTATAGCGGACTGGGTCGCCACAATGAGTTTTGGTTCCTCGTAATGTGAGAATTAAGTTTTGGTCCGTTATGTTTGAAATTCTTTCACTCCTGTATTTCAATGAGGCCATGGATTTCTTGGGCACTTGAGGAGGAGTAATCTAACTAGTCTCGTACAGCTCGAAGGAAGAAATTCCTTGACAGAGCAGAATCAAATTAAATTTTGGTTGAGCTTGGGTACCCCCGGGGGATTTGAGAGTTCGGTGGTTCGCGTAAGGCGATTTCTACGCTGTCATAGTAGAGCGTTAAGGTTCTAGGGGCTGGTTCATTCTTTACCTTCTGCCTTAGAGATCGTTCGAGGACGAACGATGGGTAAATTGGTATCTGTTGTAACGACTTGTTTCATCATTACTAAAAATATTTGCGATCAAGGAAGGTTCCTCTCATTCGTAACAAGAGTTAGGATTATATCATTAGTATAAGAGTACATTTGGTATGTACTAAGGTTATATGATACTCCTATCACAAAGTTAAGTTGGAAGTTTCCTTATCGACTTAGTTTTGGGCTAAGTTCAAACTAGGGTTAACTTCAAACATGCATTCCTCCTCGAATATAAGGATTTACGGGTCCCAATACTCACCAAATTAAAGATCGCTGAGTCTTCTTTCCAACGCTACTGACCGTTCATTAATCCTCTTCCTGAGTAAATAATTATGACTATTTTACTGAAGACTGTCCGTGCTGAAAAGTTGAGTCCGTTATAGCGGGATTTAGGTCGCTATAACGGTACCCGCCGTAGCGGTTGGTAGTCCGCTATAGCGGAATGATGGAACCAGAAAGCCCAAAAATGAGTTTTATAATCTCATCCTCCCTTCTTTAGTCAAAAATAGACGAGGGTTACTCCAAGAACCCTCCTAGGCTGCTCCAAGGCTTGGGAGCCATGGGGAGGGGAGATTTCGGCTAAAAGGGAGCGAAACCATGGATTTTGGTCTTGTCATCCATCAGGGAACGCCTTAAAGGAGCCAGAATATGGCGGGTACAGTTGCTTAGCATCTAGGTAGGATAGGTTTTCGTTGAGTAGACTTTTTACCCGTTTTTATTTCATACTGTTATGTAGATTGACATGAGAATTCATGTTATAGGCCTTCGGGCATGGAGTCTGGAGGATTATTGTATTGGTCTGGCTATCGATTGAATAGAGAATGATAGGGTCAGGGTGACATGCTCATCTGGGTGTATTTTATACTTGTTAGATGGTGTGTGATGCTAGACTCCGGGAAACTAAATTGTTGGGTATGTTCGGGAAACCGATAATGTTTGTGGAATGAGGGAATTACTAAGTTGTAGTGGGTTCCCGGGAATATATAAATAAGGTAAATGGGATGAACAGGCAGGGTCCGGAGTCCGTATTGTCAGGGGGTGAAACCTCTAGAATGCGCTTACTTTTCAGGAAAGGAGTCCGGATTAGATGAAAACGACTATATGTGTTTAAAATGATGAGCCGGGGATTAGTGTAACACCCCAAACTTTCGAACTAGGATTCCAATCATTTTTCGTGTGTAATTAGACTTGAACCCGGAAAGATTTCCTTGTAACTAGGTGTTATGGTCAAACACTATGTGTGGGAAGAGTGTTGGATGTGAATTAAGGTCTTAAGGAACCTCTAGCACAAGTTAAGTTAAAAATTTCTCTACCGACTAAGTTTTCGTATAACTTCCTACTACAAAAAGGGCCTTTAGTGACAATTAATTAGCGGCAATATTACAATGACCTCTAATTGATTCTTTAACTTGAGATATTAGCGACAAATAAGCATTAGCCACTAAAAAGATTTTTTTTCCGACAACAAAAATAAATTGCTTCTAAAAATCACTAATCGAAAGAAATTTTAATCATTTTAAATTCCCTCCTATTATTTTGCCCAATAATTAACTATTCCCTCCAAGTAATCAAAAAATTATCAAATAATAAAACGTTTTTCAGCAGGTTCTTTTTCTTGCTTTAGCATCACATAGAACCGTAGCGCCGCCGCTGCCAACTCTTCAATGCTGCTGCCACCTTGCTTCTACAATCTCCGGCCACCAGAAGGCTTTCAATCACCGGACATTTTGGTAACCTAACCATCTCTCTCCCACCTTATGAATGATGATTTTGGTTGTCGCTGCTCAAGCTCTGCTGCTGTCTCAATCTTCTCCCTCTAATCTATCTTCATTTTCTCTTTTCATGTAGGTTTCAAGATTGTTAGACAATTTTCTTCTCAGGTACCCTTAAGTTGATTTGTGATGTTCAACTATGTCGATTTGTGATTTGTAAAAATAAAGTTTTTCTGTTTTTGCTATGTCATTTTTGTGATAACTTGGCTATTGTCAATTGACTGAATTGGTTTATCTATTTCTCCCACTGTTTTATCTCTTTTGCTATTGTTTTATCGTTGTTTCCCCTACTGTTTATGTTGGATGCAGATGCACCTTGAATTTTTGTTAGGAAAAAAAGGTTTTGTGAATGATAAGGTGCTTGCTTTTATGATTATTGAAGTAGATATTTCTTTATCTTTAGTTTTTTCCGAGACTGATCATGATTGACCACATGGAACTTTAGTGCTCTTGTTTTTGTCGATATGTCATATGTGCTTTATTTTCTTGCTTGTAGACTATCGAGATTTGTA
The DNA here is from genome assembly GCA_003996215.1 of Jaltomata sinuosa. Classification (NCBI taxonomy): domain Eukaryota; kingdom Viridiplantae; phylum Streptophyta; class Magnoliopsida; order Solanales; family Solanaceae; genus Jaltomata; species Jaltomata sinuosa. The sequence continues at coordinate 54,705 of QJPP01002488.1, read as the reverse complement.
ATCTTTGTTCCTGGAACGTTCAGATCCTATTAGTAGTAGATAGGCCCAATGTGGTGCTTATGAAGTAGCTTATAACGAAATTTAAATGGAGTTAAGCCTTTCTAAGTTCTGTAGTTAAGCTAAAAAACTCTTGGATAGATATAGTACATCTTTAATTTACAGGGTGACACTTAGTTTCCAATAAACTATATAATAAAAGTGAAACAACTAATAATATTGTGTACAAGCTTTCTTGTTGTATAGTCCATATGCTCAACTGATTTCTCTATCATTATGTCTTTCGTTTGCTTTGCTTTATCAACTATCAAATCCTTGTACCATCCTGCTTTTTGTGCACCACAATCCTTATAGTCACTGTCTTTTGTCATTGTAGCTTCTTTCGCTTCCTTAGCTTTCTCAGCAGCATAGTCCTTGTATTCAGTGGCTTTCCGATTTGTTGAATCCTTCGTCTCCTCGATTTCTCTATGGATCTGTTTTCAAGTTCAGTCGCTTGTCCCATTAATGAATCTTTTGTCTCCTTTGCTTTCTCTGTAGCATAGTCTTATTCACTCTCTTTCCCATTGTGGAATCTTTGGCTGGTTTTCCCTTTTCTGTAGCATAATCCTCCATCTCCTTTATTTTCTTTTTCATGTAATCCTTGTACTCACCCATTTTTTCTCCAGCCTCCCTGGCTTTTTGAGTGTAGTCTCAGAAGATCCATGAATCTTCAGTGTTGTGACATCGTCACTTTCTCTAGGCATTTTTGCTATGTCATGAGCCTTCCCAGTGATTATCTCTTTAATCGACTTAAATATGCTTTCGATTACTCCAGACTTCTCTGCTCATGCCTTTGATCGTATGGAGTTTCTTCCTGTATCATGCTACCTTTCTCACTCCTAGCCTTGTTCACATCATAAAGTTCATCGGCTACTTTCCTTGCGGCTGCCTCAACACTTTCTTTCTTAGCTGCTTGTCTCGAAGCCATGTTTTTCCACTCTATAGCTGGAAAGGAATCAAAATATTTTGCTTTAATTTTTTTAAGTTTAACTACTTTTAAATACATTTTCACCTTCTAGCTTCTAGAGACAAAGGCCACTGGCTATTCCTACAACCACAATTGATAGAGTATGACTGGTTTTGAGGCCCATATCGAATAAAAATTTATAGTATTGCTGACTGATTATACTTCAATACAACCAAAATCCAAGAACATAGAAGCAACCAAAATCCAAGGACTTAATTAGAAGCAATATTGCTGACTGATTGTTGAGTGATTAAATCCAAGAACTTGAAGCAACACGATATATTAAAACCTTTTAGAGTTCATGCCAGGGTAAATAATGTGAAGTAAAATTTGTCCAGTCACTAAACATTAAAGAATTTAACGTAAAATCTGTCCAGCAACTTCATTAACAAACTATAAAATGCATAACCAACAATTTCTTATAATTTTTTTTTCTTGTTCTAATACTAATTAAGTATTAATCAATTAACATCAGCAGTTCATCAGCAGATATATGGATATATCCTCAATTGTTTCTTTATTTGGTTGGTGGAATGAATTTTTCCATGAAACTTTCTCTAAATGGTAGATACCTTTTTCAATTTCTTCTCTTCTTTCTCGCTCTGATCTGTACACTTACTGCAATTTGAAAAATCATTTTTATGTAAATCAAGATAGAAATTCCACATTAGATATAAAGAATCATAAGCAAAAAAAAAGAGAAAGGAAGACCAGTAGTCCAGTACGATCTTCCATTGTTCCTCCTTCATATTCTACCTCATCTCTATGCTGCCAACATTGCTGTATGAACAACCCCTGACCAAAGAACAGTCCAACAAAATGGAAAGGAGTTTCTATCACTTTTTTCACTGTGCAACTACTCTTATAGAGGTTTTGTGAGAATTTATTATCATCAGCAAAGGAGAGTAGTAAGAAGAAATACATAAACATGACTCTTATTCTTTTTCTCTCCGTTTTGTGAATGAGCATGTCATACACAAGATGGAGGGTTCTATATTCTGTTGGTTATTGACAAATTTTGTTACCTCGGACTAAATTTACACCACTATTGCAAACATGGAGGATTATTAGTGCTCCACATCATAGGACTATTTCAAGTGTAAGCTCAAAATTAAAGGATGATTTTGATCCTTTTCTCATGCGAAAACCTCCATTAATAACACAGGTGATTGTATCACCCCAAAAATAGGACTGCTGTACATTAGAGCACCTTCTGGGAAAAATTATGTACAATTAACATACATAGAAATTAGATTTTTCATATCTTGATCTAATTGTAGGCATTTGAGTTTTGTCTAGGTAATAGGTACCTTTTGCTTGCCCAAGCAGTTGCCTATAATCATAAATAGCCAGCTCTTAACTATGAGTAGCACCAAGCTTAGTGTTTTAAGGTAAATATCATTCCTAGTCATCTATATATGTACCAAGCTTAGAGCTGCAACACCTACTATACACATGTTAAGTTAAAGTATACCTAGCTAACAAAAAATTATGAACACATTTCCAAGTATAACTTGAAAACAGTTACATTACTTGGCACCCAAGGGTGTGGTCTAGTGGTCAATGAAGTGGGTTAAAAGAGCCATGAGGCCTAAGGTCCCAAGTTCAAATCCCAGTGGAGATAAAAAACACTAGGTGATTCTTCGCATCTGTTCTAGCCTTGGTGGGATAGAGTTACCTAGTACCTGTTGCTGGTGGGAGGTGGCAGGTATCCCATGGATTAAGTTGAGGTGCGCGAAAGCTGGCCCGGACACCACGGTCATAAAAAAAATTAGTTACATTACTTGTTTCCATTCTCTTCAAATGAAGCAGGTATTTAAGAAGCAGTTAAACAATCATCTACCTTTTAGTACACTAATGATGACATTGTTTGAAGATGGCAAATTCTGATTCCCATGCCAAGAAGTCAATAACTTGGTTTTCCTCTCTTGTTGTGCAAAGTGTTGTTGGATTTGGTATCCCTTTGCAACTAGAGTTTGTCATGAATACATTGCTTACTCTGCATTAATATGAAATAAGGTTCTACTCCTATTGACTTTTCAAAATGTTTATCATTTTGTCAGACCTTCTCCAAAATGGATTATCTTTTCTTTTCAGATTGTCATTATGCATATCTCTATTTAGTTTAGCTTTAGCTTTAGCTTCTTGAAGGTAGTTTTACAAGAAAGATGATATTAGGAGTTTGTACTTTAATTTTATTCTTCAAGTGTAATCATGTAGATTGTAGGCTAGAGGTTGATTTTCCGTATTTAATCGTACTCCCATCCTTGAACACATGTTTAGTGTTTGAATTCATCATAAGTAATAGTTCTTTTTATTCCCTTATTAATTGCCCCAGTACTCAACCTAGGATTCCCAATGTCTTTTATCACGTTGGTATTTCATGTTGTTATACATTATATTTTATCTTTTGACATATTTGTTTTATTATTTCAGGTTATATAGTTCGATGTTCAAAAATTTTGCATGTGGAAGATTTCAATATGATGAAGAGTTGAGGAAATTATTTGAAGATATTATTCGATAGGATAGGTTGTGTTAGTTAAAACAATATAAATTTACTTTTTAAGTTGTGACATAATATTTTGGATTAGTACTTTCTTTTGTTTGTTTAGATTTAATGAGATATATACTGTTTTATGAATTAATAGTAATGTTCTTTTTAGCATTTATCAAACTTTGTTGGCACTAAGAGGCTCTCTTTTACTAATTATTTTGGTGGATTTTTCACTTTTAAAAATTATCACTAGAACTGCAAACTAAATCATCTTTTGGCCGACGGTAGTAGCCATAATTAGTCGCGGCTAAACAATTGCCGTTAAAACATGTGACTTTTAGCGTAAATTGATAAAATTTACCGACCATAAAATGGACGCAAAAGGGCTAACTAAGACATTTTTAGAAGGGATATTGTACCCATTCTAATTACCACAAAATAATTGTTGTTAAACTACTAATTTTTAATGGCAATTTAATTGAATTTATCGGCTATAAAAATTGATTCTAAAATGGCACAGTTAGCCATTATGAATTGGATTTAGCAGCCAACATAATTGCCACAAATAATTGCCGTTAAAACTAACGGTTAGTAGCGGCAATAGATAATACCCTTTACCAGCTTTTCTGAGAATGGCCGCGAAAGCCTTTGTCGACCCCAGCATCACCGACCAAAGTCCAATTGCTGGTAAAGGATATAGCGGCAATTGTTATTGCCGCTAGAGTTATTTTTTATTGCCGCTAAAACCCCTTTTTGTAGTAGTATGAGGGAATTTTGCATAAATGGAAAATTTTTTGGGCTGCTACTGTTGGGGGTCGTCATAGCAATGTGCAAGTCGCTATAGCGGGATGGGCAGGGCATAATCCCTGTCCTGTTTTCCTCTGTTTGGTTTTTCATTCCCGGGTTGTTTTAAATCTCTAGTTGAGATGTGAACTAGTGCATGAATTATAAAGATTAATATCCATGTGCGATAAAAGGAAATGGGTGGATATGGTATTACTTGGTTGTTATTTTCCTTGAGTGATTGAGACATGTTGAGTCGGTAATTTGACTAGTTGTGAGGATAAATAAGCATAGCTTGACCTCGGGTGATAACTAAAAAGTTGTTTAGTCATAAATGATGGATTGATGAGGGATAAATAGACTAATGTAAGAGATGGTGGAAAATCTGTGCGTTAATGAAACCTATAGTGGTGTGTTGGTTAGTGGTTATACTCTAGATGGTCTATCCTTATGTGCTGATCATGGAAAGGTGAAAATGGTCATAAGATAGATGTCCCAAAGAGAAAACACAGTGTAGTGTTTGGTAATATTATGTTCGGTGTATCATTGTTTAGGGTGTAATTGCCCAGGTTAAGATTTTCTCGGGTTAAAGTTAGAATTTTAAGGCTAGGCTAGTCTCGGACGATTCTGAGCGAGGCATGGTCTAGGAAAATCCGGGTGAGGATTGGGTAACGTTTCAGGTATTGAGCTAGTTTTCCTTTTAGCTAAGATATAAAAGAGTCTGGGGGACTTTTCGGAATTGAATTTGGATAAGTAGAACTCTCGATATGTAGATTGAAGTGAAGGGGTTATTCCGGAACGTTAGGAAATAAAGTGTGTTGTAAAATGGGCACTTTTGGGGAATTTTATGACTTTCTATCCCATGTCAACTACCATAGCGGTTGACACATCGCTATTGCGACCTCCACTATAGTGGAGAAATTACCGCTATAGCGGAGTGCAAACTGCTATAGCGGACTGGGTCGCCACAACGAGTTTTGGTTCCTCGTAGCGTGAGAATTAAGTTTTGGTCCGTTATGTTTGAAATTATTTCACTCTGGTATTTCAATGAGGCCATGGATTTCTTGGGCACTTAAGGAGGAGTAATCTAACTGGTCTCGTACAACTCGAAGGAAAAAATTCCTTGACAAAGCAAAATCAAATTAAATTTTGGTTGAGCTTGGGTACCCCCGGGGGATTTGAGAGTTCGGTGGTTCGCGTAAGGCTATTTCTACGCTGTCATAGTAGAGCGTTAAGGTTCTAGGGGCTGGTTCATTCTTTACCTTTTGCCTTAGAGATCATTCGGGGATGAATGATGGGTAAATTGGTAACTGTTGTAACGACTTGTTCCATCATTACTAAAAATATGTGCGATCAAGGCAGGTTCCTCTCATTCGTAATAAGAGTTAGGATTATATCTTTAGTATAAGAGTACATTTGGTATGTACTAAGGTTACACGATACTCCTATCACAAAGTTAAGTTGGAAGTTTCCTTACCGACTTAGTTTCGGGCTAAGTTTAAACTAGGGTCAACTTCAAACGTGCATTTCTCCCATAATATAAGGATTTACGGGTCCCAATACCCATCAAATTAAATATCTCTGAGTCCTCATTCCAACGCCACTGACCGTTCATAATCCGCTTCCTGAGTAAATAGTTATGACTATTTTACTGAAGACTGTCCGTGCTGAAAAGTTGAGTCCGCTATAGCGGGATTTAGGTCGCTATAGCGGTACCCGCCGTAGCGGTTGGCAGTCTGCTATAGCGGAATGTTGGAACCAGAAAGCCCAGAAACGAGTTTTGTAATCTCATTCTCCCTTCTTTAGTCAAAAACAGACGAGGGTTACTCCAAGAACCCTCCTAGGCTGCTCCAAGGCTTGGGAGTCATGGGGAGGGGAGATTCCGGCTAAAAGGGAGAGAAACCATGGATTTTGGACTTTTCATCCATCAGGGAACGCCTTCAGGGAGCCAGAATATGGCAGGTGCAGCTGCTTAGCATCCAGGTAGGCTAGGTTTTCGTTGAGTAGACTTTTGACCCATTTTTATTTCATACTATTATGTAGATTGACGGGAGAATTCATGTTATAGGCCTTCGGGCATGGAGTCTGGAGGATCATTGTATTGTTCTGGCTATCGATTGAATAGAGAATGATAGGGTCGGGGCGACATGTTCATCTGGGTTATACTTGTCAGTGTTGGGAAAGGCAAGGCACTAACAAAGAATGCACGATAGGGTAGCAGCAGAAGAATACCCAAGTCTAAACTTTCCCTTTCAATTTGAACCAAGAGAAAACAATAAACTCAAGAACAATGATAATAGGGCAGCAAATATATCAACCAAATGAATACAACAAGACAAAATAAATCAATCACACAAGACACCAAGATTTACGTGAAAAACCCCTTCGGTGTGAAGAGTAAAAACCACGGGACCAAAACCCCCACTATAATCACCAAGAGTTACAATAATGTTCTCCAAAATGGCCACCAAAGAAGTGCCAAACAATGAGCAACAATATATAAATTACAACACCAAAAACAAGAGAATAAAAGGAGCAAAAACACCAAAAATGCAGCTACTGTTCACAGATGCAAAACTGGAGTTACGGGGCACCAAATCCAACTCTATGAGTTCCTAATCAAATATTGAGATGAGAGGAACAATCTATCCAAAAATCAGATCAATCGGATAAAAAACGAAGCGGGAATCGCAATTTGAAGTTGGCAATTTAGGGCTGAAATTAGGTACGAAAATCTGCACTTTCTCTCTATGTGTGGCTGCTGAAAAACTCTTTGTGGATGATAAAATAAGACCTAAAAAGGTCTATATATATGCCCCATAGAATTGGGCCTATGAGCAAATGTGGGTTGGTCCAAATTGGGCTTTATTTATCCACATAAGAAGGGAAAAAGACCCGTAACCCAATAATTCTCCCCCTCACGACTATGTGGAGGAGACCGCCATCCCGACGATCATGCAACAATCTTCAAACTTCCCTCTTGGCAAAGCTTTAGTCATCATGTCGGAACCATTATCATCCGTATGAATCTTCTCAAGTTCAAGCAACTTAGAATCCAACACATCACGAATCCAATGGTATCTCACATCAATGTGTTTAGACCGACCATGGAATGTAGAATTCTTGCCAAGATGTATAGCACTTTGACTGTCGCAATAAAGCACATACCTCTCTTGAGCACAACTAAGTTCCCCCAAGAATCTCTTCATCCAGATCAACTCTTTACAAGCTTCAATGACAGCAATAATCTCAGCTTCTGTAGTAGATAGAGCAACACATTTTTGCAGCCTAGATTGCCAAGACACAACTCCCCCTGCAAAAGTAACCAAGTACCCTGAAGTAGACTTGCGAGTATCAACATCACCAGCCATGTCTGAATCAGTATAACCACAAAGAATAGGCTTCCCTGTACCAAAACACAAACTCAGACTAGAAGTGCCACAAAGATATCTCATGATCCACTTCACAACATTCCAATGTTCTCTTCCCGGATTAGAAAGAAAATGGCTAACAATACCAACAACATGAGCAATATCTGGTCTTGTACAAACCATTGCATACATCAAACTGCCAACAGCTGAAGCATAAGGAACTTTCTTCATATCTTCCTTCTCATCATCACTTGAAGGACACTCCTTCATGCTCAACTTGAAGTGCATAGCTAAAGGTGTACTGACAACCTTAGCCTTATCCATGTTGAACCTTCGAAGTACTTTCTGAATGTACTTCTCTTGTGATAACCGCAACTTCTTGGCCTTTCTGTCACGGATAATCTGCATGCCAAGAATCTTCCTTGCTGGTCCTAAGTCTTTCATAGCAAAAGACTTACTCAACTCTTGCTTCAACTTTTGAATCCTGCAAGCATTATGACCAACAACAAGTATGTCATCAACATAAAGCAACACAATAATAAAGTCACCATCAGAGAATTTTTGCACAAAAACACAATGATCTGAAGAAGTCTTCTTGAAGCCCTGCTGACTCATAAAAGAACCAAACTTCCTGTACCATTGTCTAGGAGCTTGTTTCAAACCATACAAGCTCTTCTTCAATTTGCAAACATAATTCTCTTTTTTCTTGACTTCAAAACCTTTCTGCTGCTCCATATAAATTTCTTCATCTAAGTCACCATGGAGAAAAGCAGTTTTAATATCCATTTGTTCAATCTCTAAATCTAGACTTGCAGCTAAGCCTAGAACAACACGAATGGATGACATGTTCACAACTGGAGAGAATATCTCATCAAAATCAACTCCCTTCTTCTGGTTAAAACCCTTCACAACTAATCTAGCTTTGTACCGTAGAACTGGATTTCCATCTTCATGTTTCACCCTGAAAATCCACCTGTTTTTCAAAGCTTTTTTGTCTTTAGGTAACTTAACCAAATCAAAGGTATGATTATCATGTAAGGATTTAATCTCATATTCCATAGCATCAAACCACCTTTCTTTTTCTTCACTATCCATGGCCTCATCAAGACTCTCAGGTTCTCCTCTATCAGTCAAGAGTACATACTCATTGGGAGAATAACGAGATGAAGGTAGTTTCTCTCTTGTAGATCTTCTGAGAGAACTCTCTGGAGAATCAATAGCAGCTGGTTGCTGGCCAACCACATCCTCTTGCACAGGAGCATCAACAACATCTTGGTCATTCTGAACATGATCATCATCTTCATTATCAACTTGATTTTCATTATTATGAAGATTTTCTTCAGGTGCAATAGTCAAAGGAACTGGATCAACATCAACTAAGCTCTCACTACTCTGAGAATCAACCTTCTCAGTTTTGTCAAAATATTCAATTGTTTGGTCTTCAAAGAACACAACATCACGACTTCTAACAAGTTTCTTCTCAACTGGATCATAGAAGCGATAGCCAAATTCATCTTGACCATAACCAATGAAGATACACTGCCTAGTTTTAACATCCAGCTTTGACATTTCATCCTTAGGAACATGAACAAAAGCTTTACACCCAAATACTCTAAGACGATCATAAGAAACATTCTTACCAGACCAAACTCTGTCAGGGACATCACCATTCAAAGCAACAGCAGGAGATAAATTGATAACATAAGCAGCAGTATTAAGTGCTTCTGCCCAAAAGGAATCTGGCATCTTAGCATCTGAAAGCATACATCTAACTCTCTCAACTAGAGTTCTGTTCATCCTCTCTGCTAAACCATTTAACTGAGGAGTCTTCGGAGGAGTTTTCTGATGCCGAATACCCTGCTCTCTACAATATCTATCAAAAGGACCAATATACTCACCACCATTATCTGAGCAGATGCATTTTAATTTCTTCCCTGTCTGTCTCTCAACCAAGGCCTGAAAACCCTTGAACACATCAAGTACCTGATCCTTGGACTTCAAAGGAAATACCCAGAGTTTGCGAGAATGATCATCAATGAAAGTCACAAAGTAAAGTGCATCACCATGAGACCTTACTTTAAAAGGACCACACAAATCAGAATGTACCAACTCCAGCAAATCAAGCTTTCTTGAAGGCGGATGACTCTGAAAAGAAACTCTTTTCTGTTTACCGGCTAAGCAATGAACATATTTCTTCAACTTTGCTTGTTTCACTCCAGAAAGCAAATATTTCTTAGCCAAACTATCAATCCCCTTCTCACTCATATGACTCAGCCTTCTATGCCATAATTCTGATGAAGTATCATTCTCCACCAAGTTTACTGAGCCTCTAGAGATGGAGCCCTGAAATACGTACAAGTTATATAACTTGTCACCACGAGCCACAACCATTGAACCTCTAGTAAGCTTCCACTAGCCAGCACCAAGGGTGTTAACATAACCCTCATCATCAAGGTTCCCTACAAAAATCAAATTCAGGCGAACATCTAGAGCATGCTTGACATTGTTGAGAACTAATCTCGAACCATTATTACTTTCTAAACAAACTGTACCAATGCCAAGAACTTCAACTTCATCATTATTACCCATCTTCAACATCCCAAAATTACTTGTACTATAAGAAGAAAATAATTTCTTCTTGGGCGTGACATGAGAAGTAGCACCAGAATCCACAAACCAACTAGACTCATCACGAACAAGATTAATGGCATTCTCACCACAAACAACAAGAAGATCATCATTAGCAATAACATCAACATGATTCTCATTATCGTCTTCTTTCTTTTGTCGTCTCATATCTCTCTTGTGCTTGTGACAATATTTCATGATATGCCCATTCTTGTGGCAATAGTCACATGTAACATTCTTGTATCTAGACTTTGACTTGCTTCTACTTGTACCTCTGTCATTCTGACCTCTGAACTTGTTTCTCCCCCTATCTTCAGTAACCAAAACGTCGGAGTGTGAAGCTGAAGAAGATAAGGCCTGAGATCTTCTTCTCATCTCTTCATTCAAGACACCACTCTTAGCATATTCCATATTTACAACACCACTGGGAGTAGAATTAGTCAAAGAAACTCGAAGAGTCTCCCAAGAGTCTAGCAGAGTATTTAGAAGCCAAAGTCCCTAAATTTCTTCATCAAACTTTACATCCATTCCGTACAGCTGGTCAAGGACACGATGAAAATTATTTATATGATCAGAAATAGGACTGCCCTCTTTATACCTGATATTCATCAATTGTTTCAGCACGAACAACTTGTTGTTGCCAGTCTTCGAAGCATAAAGTGTCTCAAGCTTATCCCACAAACTTATGGCATGTGTCTTATTCACAATATGATTTTTGACATTATCTTCAACCCATTATCTGATATAGCCACAGACCTGCAGGTGCTCAAATTCTCAATCCTCATCATTCATAGATTCGAATTTGTTAGAAGCAAACACAGGTAAGTGCATCTTATTGACAAATAGAAGATCTTTCATCTTGCCTTTCTAAGTATGATAATTACTACCATTCAAGCACACCATCTTGCTTATATTGGCCTCCACCATTCAAATCGATAATCGACAACAACCAATGCTCTGATACCACATTATTGGGAAAGGCAAGGCACTAACAAACAATGCACGACAGGGTAGCAGCGGAAGAATACCCAAGTCTAAACTTTCCCTTTCAATTTGAACCAAGAGAAGACAAAAAACTCAAGAACAATGATAATAGAGCAGCAAATATATCAACCAAAAGAATACAACAAGGCAAAATAAATCAATCACACGAGACACCAAGATTTACGTGGAAAACTCCTTCAGTGTGAAGAGTAAAAAACACAGGACTAAAACCTCCATTATAATTACCAAGAGTTACAATAATATTCTCCAAAATGGTGACCAAAGAAGTTCCAAACAATGAGCAACAATATATAAATTACAACACCAAAAACAAGAGAATAAAAGGAGCAAAAACACCAAAAATGCAGCTACTGTTCACGGATGCAAAACTGGAGCTACGGGGAACCAAATCCAACTCTGTTAGTTCCTAATCAAAGATTGAGATGAGAGTAACAAGCTGTCCAAAAATTAGCTCAATCAGATAAGAAACGAAGCGGGAATCGCGATTTGAAGTTGGCAATTTAGGGCTGAAATTAGGTGCGAAAATCTGCACTTTCTCTCTATGTGTGGCTGCTGAAAAACTCTTTGTGGATGATGAAATAAGACCTAAAAAGGTCAATGTATATGCCCCATAGAATTGGGCCTATGGGCAAAAGTGGGTTGGTCCAAATTGGGCTTTATTTATCCACATAGAAAGGGAAAAAGACCCGTAACCCAACAGTTAGATGGTGTGTTATGCTAGACTCCGGGAAACTAAATTGTTGGGTATGTTCGGGAAACCGGTAATGTTTGTGGGATGAGGGAATTACTAAGTTGTAGTGGGTTTCCGAGAATATTTAAATAAGGTAAATGGGATGAACAAGCAGAGTCCGGATTCTATATTGTCAGGGGGTGAAACCTCTAGAATGCGCTTACTTTTCAAGAAAGGAGTCCGGATTAGATGAAAACGACTATATGTTTTTAAAATGATGAGTCGGGGATTAGTGTAACACCCCAAACTTTTGAGCTAGGATTCCAATCATTTTTCACGTGTAATTAGACCTGAACCCAGAAAGATTTCCTTGTAACTAGATGTTATGGTCAAGTACTATGTGTAAGAAGAGTGTTGGATGTGAATTAAGGTCATAAGGAACCTCTAGCACAAGTTAAGTTAAAAGTTTCTCTATCGACTAAGTTTTCGTATAACTTTCTAACTTAGGTCATCTTCAAATGACCATTACTCCTATAATATAAAGAGTTAGCTGGCCTATTACTCACCAAATTAAAGATCTTCGAGTCTTCTTTCTAACGCCGCCTACCGTACATTAATCCAAGTCCGGAGTAAAAAGTTATGATCAGTTTACCAAGAAGACGTCTGTCTGTCTAGAAGACCGTCGAATGTTGGGAGTTAAAACAAAAAGGAAAATGGACCATTTTCTTAGATAATGCTCCGTTCTTCCAACTGTTTTTGGAGGCAGAAGCTTAAAAAATTCCGTAAGTTAAAACGCCTCGACAAATGGTCCGTTTGTGGCCAAAATGGACCATTTTGGCGACCATTTTTCTGACGCATTTTCCTTTCTAGACCAATTCGGATTTTAATTGGAATTGCCTCTAAATAGGACCCCTAGGGTATTGTTATGGGAATTGCCTCTTTTAAGCTATTTTGAGGGTGTTCCGATCATTTTCTCATCCAAGATTCGTCCCCCACTTATTCTAAATATTCCTAAACCTCCTAAGGCACGAACTAAAACCAAGAAAGAGCGTTATTTCTCTCCTCAAAGTTCTTGAAGAAAAAGGTGCCTAGAGTTCAAAGTTCTTAGGCAAAACTCAAGTGTTTCATAAGCTTTCTTCGTCAAAAGGTATGTTAAACGATCTCCTTTCAACTATACTCATAAGGATTGTGTTTTCTCCTACTTACTACGAAATCTATGCTAGTATTGTATAATAATGGTTGAAGGGTTTCGAAAAAAAAAGTTTGCTTGAAACTTTTAAATGTTTTTCTATGAAATCATCCATGTCTAATTATTATTTTAAAGTTATGGTTGGAAGTATGACCTTAATTATGGATTGTTGAAATTGGGCAGCTTTGAAGCTTTAAGAAACATTTACTACGGAAATTGTTTTATTATCTAAGTAATTGATTCTTGACGGAAAAAGAAGGATCTTCTTAACTCCCTCGGTTCTTGAAATGGTTGTTTGATAATTAATTGGATTAAAATCTTGGAGGGGACTTATATGTTAAATGAGTTTAAGATCCTTAACTACGGGACTATTGATGTGTAAATGAGGAAGGCATAATATGATAAGTATGACTTGCAAGTCTTGGATGACGATACCAACCCACGTGTGTCTTAAGAATGTTAAGAGTTCCAAAATGACTGATTTTTTTAAATGTTTGAAATGTGAAAATATGGGTTAAGAGGATTAGATGGTTAACCGAGAAGATATGAGTCGAACAGGGCTTAACACATGAAATCGTGTTTTGCTGAGACTGGTATGAGTTGAACGGAACTCTTCCCTCTTAGTCGAACGGGGATCTTTACTGTATGCTTGATTTATTTAGTTGTATGCAGTTATGAGGTGATTATAATATGATGCTCCGATCCTTGCAGCAAACTTGGATTGGAGGCTCTGCCAATTGAGTTGTGGTCAGACCCATATAGCCCATGGTGAAATAAATATCGGGGATACCATCTAGTCCAGAAGTAATATATTCATGTAAATGTATTATTTGTTGATTTGGAAATTGCCCTATATTCTATGTTTATGATCTATGTTATATTTTTATGAACTGCTTTATAAACTGTGATATCCCTTCCTCTGGGTTACATGCTAGTACTCGCCGTACTAACCGTCCTTAGATGCTGTATTTTTTCATGATGAAGGTTCAGAGGCCTTTCCTCGTGGTCCTGTGTAGAACTAGTATCTTCGGGATTTCGATAAGCAAGTGGTGAGCCCTCTATTCCTTCAGAAGGCCTGTGTTTTCCCTTATTAGTTGGTTTAAGAACTATATTTCATTTTATGGTATCGTCAGGGCCATGTCCTGACTTAGGAGTTTATTCTTGATGTTAGAAGCTTTGTAAACTGGTATTAGTAAGGCAATTGTTGATCATCTTATTTCAGTTGGATTTATTTTACAATGGGCCTGTTTCGCTAATCTTATATACTTGTGCATGTGATGTATGCTAAGGGGTTTACTCAGGCCTTTTTGGTTCGGGTTGCCCGTTATGACTGGGGCCTAGCCTCGGGTCTTGACAAGCTTGGTATCAGAGCACAGTTCATGGTCCTAGGGTGTCTAAAAAGCCATGTCGAGTAGAGTCCATTTTATGGATGTGAAGTGCACCACACTTATAAAGCAGAGGGTGCAAGGCATGTAGGAATGTTTTCATTTCGTCATACTCTATTTCGTGCTAAATTAGCCTTGTTCTAGAAAGATTTTTCTAACTCTTAAATTTCCTGCATTTCAGATCATACCTCCAAGAAGGACTATCGGATCAGGGACTACGACCGGAACCTCAGTCCCAACAGGGAAGGCTGCTGAAGAGGTTTGTCCTACTCATGGAATGTAGACCCATTATGTCATCCGCACTGTTGATCCCATCGCTCCTACTGGGGTACCACCAGCCGCTCCTGCCACTGCAACTGTCTCTGCTCCTGCTACTGATCCTGTTACTGTTCCTACTCGAGCTCCCAGAACTAGTACTACGTGGGTTTTGTCTCCGCAAGGAGAAGTTACTAATGCTGAGTTCAGGCAGACTATGCAGATGCTTGCACACCTTGTGTCCTCTCAGTCTCGCCGGTCAGGAAGTGCTGGTGCTAAAACTGAGTTTTTAGATTCTACTAGGATGGGTCAATCCATGCGAATAAACCCACCAGTCTTCATAGGGTCTAATGCCAAAAAGGATCCTCAGGATTTTGTGGACGAGATGGAGAAGATATTTAGGGTCATGCATACTAGAGACAGTGAGGAAGTAGAGTTGGCAGCCTATCAGCTGAAAAGGGTGGCCTATCAATGGTATGATGAGTGGGAAGAGATGAGGGGTGAGGAAGTCAAGCCTGCCATTTGGGAAGACTTTCTGAAGCTTTCCTTGACCACTACTTTCCGCAGGAGTTGAGGGAAGCTAAGGCTGAGGAATTTGTGAATCTGAGACAAGGTAATATGATAGTCAAGGAGTATGCTCTGAAGTTTAACCAACTGTCTCGTTATGCTCCGAAAATGGTTTCCTATATGAGGGATCAGATGAGGAAGTTTACAAATGGTATCTCTGATGACTTGGTGTTGTTATACAAAGCGGCTATGTTGAATAAGGATATGGATCTGTCCAGATTGGTGGTGTATATACAACAAGTTGAGAAAGAGAAGAAAAGGTAGGCCGAGGCGGTAGAACGCCAAAATAAGAGGGCAAGGCCAGTAGACCAGGAGGCAGACCATCAGTATACTAGTAAGGGGACAGTCGTCAGTTCAGAAAGAGGTCTTGGGGACATGCTCCGTCATCAGCTAGTGCACCTGCCCGAAAACCTTTGGGCGATAAATGATTCCAGCCTAGCCATGGTTTGATGATGTAAGGTACTCAGTCGCAGGGTAGTGTAGCACAATCGGCTTCATCTTATCCTCCATGCAATACTTATGGGAAATTTCACTGTTGGAAGTGCTATCATAGCGGTCGTACATGTTATGGGTGCGGCCAACCCAGTCATATTCAGCGTGATTGTCCCTCGGCTAAAGGTACTTCTGGGGGTACTAAGACCCAAGCCACTACTCCTACAGCCCCTCCTGCAAAGGGTGCTACTTCGAGTACAGGTGGGGGTCAAAACCATCTATATGGACTATCTACTCACCAGGAATCAGAGGCTTCGCCAGATGTTGTCACGGGTATGTTACATATTTTCTCCCATGATGTTTATGTGTTACTTGATCCTGGTTCCACCTTATTTTATGTGTCCCCTATGTGGCTGTAAATTTTGGTTTTTCTCCCGAAAGTATTCCTGAACCCTTCTTAGTCTCCACTCCTATCGGTGATTCCATTGTTGCTAAGAGGGTCTATAAAAATTGTGTTGTAACTGTTTTACTTAGGGATATGGTGGTGGATTTGGTCGAGCTTGACATGATAGAGTTTGATGCAAATTTTGGGGATGGATTGGCTTCACTCTTGCTATGCTAATATACACTGTAGGACTAGAAAAATCAAATTCTATTTTCCTAATGAACCAGTCCTTGAATGAGAGGGTAGTCCCGTAGCGCCTAAGGGAAAGTTTATCTCCTATCTTAGATCCTGAAAGATGATATCCAAGGGTTGTTTATACCATTTGGTTCATGTCAGGGATTCTAATGTTGAAAGCCCCCAACTCCAATCCGTTCCCATCGTTAATGAACTTCCTGAAATGTTTCCTGAACACCTTCCCGGGGTTTCTCTCGATAGGGAAATAGACTTTGGGATAGATCTTTTGCCGAACACTAGACCCATTTCCATTCCACCTTATAGAATGGCTCCCGCGGAGTTAAAAGAGTTAAAGAAACAATTAAAAGACCTCCCTGATAAGGCTTTTATCCGTCCTAGTGTATCTCCTTGGGGTGATCGCGTTCTCTTCATGCGTAATAAAGATGGGTCTCTTCGTATGTGTATTGATTATCACCAACTGAACAAAGTAACAGTGAAGAATAAGTACCCTCTCCCCAGAATTGATGATCTCTTTGACCAGCTTCAGTGTGCTAAGTGTTTCTCCAAAAGAGATCTTCGTTCGAGTTATCACCAGTTGAAGGTTAGGGAGGCTTATATTCCTAAGACCGCTTTCCATACTCGGTATGGCCACTTTGAATTCTTAGTCATGTCCTTTGGTTTGTCTAACGTTCCTGCAGCATTCATAGATCTTATGAACAGAGTGTTTAAGGAATTTTTGGATATGTTTGTTGTTGTGTTCATTGATGACATCCTGGTTTACTCCCGGAGTGAGGAGGAGCATGCCAATCAACTACGTATCATACTTCGGACTCTTAAGAAGCAGGAATTATATGCCAAATTTTCCAAGTGCGAGTTTTGGCTAGACTCGATGGCTTTCCTCGGCTATATTGTGTCTAGTGAAGGAATTAAAGTGGATCCTCAAAAGATTGATGAGGTGAAGAAATGGCCCAGACCCACGACTCCGACGGACATTAGGAGCTTCTTGGGTTTGGGGGGATACTATAACTGATTTGTGGAGAATTTTTCCTCTATAGCTACCCTATTGACAGAACTAACACAGAAAAAGGCTAAGTTCTTATGGTCCGATGTTTGTGAAACTAGCTTTGAGAAATTGAAGAATCTTTTGACTTCTACTCCTGTCTTGACTCTACCTGAGAGCGTTGAGGGGTTCGTGGTTTATTGTGATGCGTCCCGGATTGGACTTGGGTGTGTACTTATGCAGTATGGCAAGGTTGTGGCATATGCCTCCAGACAACTGAAGGTGCACGAAAAGAATTACCCAACTCATGATCTTGAGTTGGAAGCAGGTTTTTGCACTCAAGATTTGGCGTTATTATTTATACGGAGTGCATGTAGACATCTTCACTGATCATAAGAGTTTGCAATACGTTTTCACTTAGAAAGAGCTGAACCTCAGGCAGAGGAGATGGCTCGAGCTGCTAAAGGACAATGACATGAGCTTGCACTATCACCCAGCTAAGGCTAATGTAGTTGCTGATGCTCTTAGCAGGTTGTCAATGAGGAGCCTTTCTCATGTAGAAGAGGAAAAAAGGGGATTGGTGAAAGACATTCACCGGCTTGCCAACATAGGAGTTCAGCTGCTAGACTCCGAGGATGGTAGGATTATGGTGCATGAGATGGCTAAGTGATCCTTGGGTGTTGAGGTGAAGGAAAAGCAAGCTAATGATCCCATACTCATAAAAATTAAGGAAGATGTGGGGAAACAAAAGATTATGGCATTCGAATTAGGAGGAGATGGCATTTTGCAGTATCAAGGGAGAGTATATGTGCCTAACATGGATGGCTTGCGCGAGAGGATCTTGGTCGAGTCTCATACTTCCAGGTACACTGTTCACCCTGGCTCTACTAAAATGTATCACGATTTGAAAGAAATATATTGGTGGAATAATATGAAGAGAGAGGTGGCTGATTTTGTTGCTAAGTGTACCACCTGTCAGCAAGTTAAGGTTGAACACCTAAGGTCTGGTGGTATGTCCCAAGACATAGCCATTCCGATGTGGAAATGAGAGATGATAAATATGGATTTCATCACCGGTCTCCCACGTTCGCGTAATCAATATGACTCCATTTGGGTCATTGTGGATAGAATGACCAAGTATGCCCATTTTCTGCCTGTGAGAACGACTTATTCGGGGGAAGATTATGTGAGGTTGTACATTCAGGAGATTGTTATATTGCATGGTGCCCTAGTGTCCATTATATCTGATCGAGGTACGCAATTCACTTCTCAGTTTTGGAGAGCCTTTTAGAAAGGTTTGGGTATGCAGGTGAACCTTAGTACCGCTTTCCATCCTCAAACAGATGGGCAAACGGAGCGTACTATTCAGACCTTGGAAGACATGTTGAGAGCGCGCGTCATTGATTTCAAAGGTAGTTGGGTGGATCACTTGCCTCTCATTGAATTCGCCTACAATAATAGTTATCACTCAAGTATCCAAATGACACCGTTTGAGGCTCTTTATGGTAGGAATGTAGGTCTCCTATCGGATTGCATGAGGTGGGCGAAGCTAGATTGTTGGGGCCATACCTTGTGCATCAAGCCATGGAAAAAGTTAACACCATTAGAGAGAGGTTAAAGACTGCCCAAAGGTGCCAAAAGTCTTATTCAGATGTTACAAGGAGGGAGTTGGAATTAGCCATTAGCGATTAGGTGTTTTTGAATGTCTCTCCTATAAAGGGAGTTATGAGGTTTTGGCGGAAGGGTAAGCTCAGTCCTCATTATATTGGCCCTTATAAAATGTTGACAAAGATTTAAAATGTTGCTTATGAGTTGGAGTTACCCGCGAATTTGGCATCGGTTCATCCCGTATTCCATATGTTTATGCTCAAAAAGTGTGTGGGTGATTATTCACTGGTGGTTCCTGTAGAGGGCATTGGGGTGAAAGATTCATTGTCATATGAAAAGGTCCCCATTGAAATTTTAGACCGACAAGTTTGAAAGTTAAGGACCAATTTAAATAGCTTCGGTAAAAGTGTTATGGAGGAATCAAAAAGTGGAAGAAGCTACGTGGGAATCGGAAGAGGACATGAAGTCTAGATATCCCTTTTTGTTCACTTCTCCGGACGAAGTTAACTAAGGTACTAATGCATAACTTGTTTCCAATTCCTTTGCATGTTATTCCTTACCATCTCTTTCGCGTGCCTATGTCATACTAAAAGTGTCCTTAATCATCATTCGGGGATGAATGATCCCAAGGGGGGATATTGTAACACCCCAAACTTTTAAGTAGGATTCCAATCGTTTTTCGCGTGTAATTAGACCTGAACCCGGAAAGATTTCCTTGTAACTAGATGTTATAGTCAAGTACTATGTGTGAGAAGAGTGTTGGATGTGAATTAAGGTCATAAGGGACCTCTAGCACAAGTTAAGTTAAAAGTTTCTCTACTGACTAAGTTTTCGTATAACTTTCTAACTTGGGTCATCTTCAACCGATCATTACTCCTAGAATATAAATAGTTAGGTGGGCTATTACCCCCCCCCCCCAAATTAAAGATCTTTGAGTCTTCTTTCCAACGCCTCTGACTGCGCATTAATCCATATCTGGAGTAAAAAGTTATGATCAGTTCACCGAGAAGACATCTGTTTGTCCAGAAGACCGTCGAATGTTGGGAGTTAAAATGGAAAGGAAAATGGACCATTTTCTGAGACAACAATCCGTTCTTCTGACCCTTATCGGAGGCAGAAGCTTGAAAAATTCTGTAAGTTAAAATGCCTCTGAAACCAGTCCGTTTGTGGCTAAAATGGACCATTTTGGTGACCATTTTTCTGAAGCATTTTCCTTCCTAGACCCATCTGGATTTTAATTGGAATTGCCTATAAACAAGACCCCTAGGGTATTGTTATGGAAATTACCTCTTTTAAGCTATTTTGAGAGCGGTTTGGTCCTTTTCTCATCCAAGATTCATCCCCCACGCATTCTAAATATTCCTAAACCTCCTAAGGCACGAACTAAAACCAAGAAAGAGCATTACTTCTCTCCTTCAAGTTCTTGAAGCAAAAGGTGTCTAGGGTTCAAAATTCTAATGCAAAACTCAAGCATTTCGTAAGCTTTCTTCGTCAAAAGGTATGTTGAACGATCCCCTTTCAACTATACTCGTAAGGATTGTGTTTTCTCCTACTTACTACAAAATCTATGCTAGTATTGTATAATAATAGTTAAAGGGTTTCGAAAGAAAGAGTTTGCTTGAAACTTTTAAATATTTTTCTATGAAATCACCCGTGTCTAATTATTATTTTAAAGTTATGGTTGGAAGTATGACCTTAATTGTGGACTGTTGAAATTAGGGCAGGTTTGAAGCTTTAAGAAGCATTTACTACATAAATTGTTTTATTATCTAAGCAATTGATTCTTGACGGAAAAAGAAGGATCTTCTTAACTCCCTCGGTTCTTGAAATGGTTGTTTGATAATTAATTGGATTAAAATCTTGAGGGACTTATATGTTAAATGAGTTTAAGATCCTTAACTACGGGACTATTGATGTGTAAATGAGGCAGGCATAATATGATAAGCATGACTTGCAAGTCTTGGTATGACGATACCAACCCATGTGTGCCTTAAGAATGTTAAGAGTCCCAAAATGACTGATTTTGTTAAATGTTTGAAATGTTAAACTATGGGCTTAAGAGGATTAGATGGCCGAGAAAGTATGAGTCGAACAGGGCTCAACACCTGAAACTGTGTTTTGCCGACACGGGTATGAGTCAAACAAGACTCTTCCCTCTGAGTCAAACGGGGCTCAAGACTGTATGCTGGACTTATTCAGTTGTATGCATATATGAGGTGATTATAATATGACACTCCGATCCTTGCAGGAAACTTGGATTGGAGGCTATGCCGATCGAGTTGTGATTGGACCCACATAAATCGTGGTGAAATATATGTCGGGGATACCACCTAGTCCAGAAGTAATATATTCATGTAAATGTCTTATTTATTAATATGGAAATTGCCCCATATTCTATGTTTATGATCTATGTTATATTTTTATGACTTGCTTTATAAACTGTGATATTCCTTCCACTGGGTTGCATGCCAGTACTCGCCGTACCGACTGTCCTCGGACACTGCATCTTTTCATGATGCAGGTTCAGAGACCTTTCCTCGTGGTCCTGTGCAGCACTAGGATCTTTGGAATTTCGATAAGCAAGTGGTGAGCCCTCCATTCCTCTAGAAGGCCTGTGTTTTCCCTTATTAATTGGTTTGAGAACTCTATTTCATTTTATGGTATTGTCAGGGCCATGTCCTGACTTAGGAGTTTATTCTTGATGTAATAGGCTTTGTAGACTGGTTATTTCAGTTGAATTTATTTTACAATGGGCCTGTTTCCGCTAATCTTATATACTTGTGCGTATGATATATGCTAAGGGGTTTACTCAGGCCTCTTTGGTTTGGGTTGCCCATTACGTTCGGGGCCCAGCCTCGGGCCGTGACAATTAGTCTTCGGGAAGGTCTAATTATACACTGTTGTTATAATTGTTGACGGTTCCATGAGTGGACTGGGTTTAGTTGTTGAACTGTGATTTATTTCTTTTTTCGCATTACCTATTGGTTAGGGTGGTAAGGTTTCTCCTATCTGGGTGGATTAGAGTAGGTGCCCGCACGGCCCGGTAGTTGGATCATGACGCTACTAAGTTGAACTAAACATAGCTAAATCCTCTGATTGCAAGAAGGACTCACCACATGCTAAGATGGTTGAAACTTAATGGAACGCATGGTAACGAATTTGAATACCTGGATCTGCATCATGAAACAATGCAGCACGAAATGGCGTAAGTACACATAATGTACTGTATGTCAAATAGCTGAAATGGAACAATACTGATAACTAACAAAGTTGAACAACTGAACATGAGTATGATATAACTGAATACCGGGATCACTAAATAACCGAATAACTGACATAATTGAATAAGTTGTATGCAATGCATCATAAAAACTCATTGTAAATGGGTGACCTCGGCCAAATTTATACTATCTGGAAATAATCTGAGTTTTCTACTTGGGAGTTTCTTATAATTGATATACACCATGTGATTTCATGATATCCAACGTCTTACACATGTTTGGAGAACTGCTACATTGCCGGGATATAGAACCTGTCTGAACGGTGGATCCATAATGAGCCCTTGGGCTGAAAGAGGAGTCATCCGAACTTGTAGAACGATCCTATCCTATGGGTGAAATGTAATTTTTAGGACATGTGTTCTCAAATCCATACCCTCTAGGTGCTAAATAATCCTCCCAAAATATATTATTTGCTCATACTGTAAGTTTTAAATATAAACTGAAAATCATGCTTGGAGCCTCGACTTAAAATTCATATCATGAAATTATAATGATGGTGAGTCTTCGCTCTAATTAATCTTTATGGGGCATGAAAACTGAACTTTCAAGTAAGAAAAACATTCTTCTCTTTAAAAATATGTCAATATGCACAAGGGTTCTTTACGCACTTTTCATGAACATAAGCTTCCAACCTTTGAACCAATTTTCATGGAAAGTATGAAACAATTCAGTAAAAACATGGAATAGACTTTCAACATCATAAGGTAAATTTATAAGGTTTATAGAAAGAATCCATAGACATGTAATAAGAATCAATTTAAGGGAATGAATCCAATCTATGGGATTTCTACTATCGTTCATGGAGGATTAAGAAAATTCATCAAGAGATAAAGGACTAGACTTTAAGGATTCAAAATTGACAAACCCTAACTTGATTCAAGAACTAAATTGAAAATAAAACATGGTTGTGGGGAAGGACAGGGTTCCCACACTAGAATAGCATTACATACCTGAGGAAAAGAGAAGAGCTTGGAGAAGAACTTGAGAGAGCCTTGTTTTGAACCCTAACATGTCTTCTTTTTTATTTCAATTTTGGGCTCATTGGACTTCACTCTTTGTGTAGTAAATGATTCTCCAACAATTAAATAATATTAATTCTCAAAATTAAAAATAATTCATCATTAATAGTAGGGGATAAGAGTTTATAATTTCAAGTTCTTTATTACGAAGACCCTTGCTAGTAAAAGTTTTCAGTAGAATATAGCCTTCAAACTTTTTGGACACTTTTTAAAATGAAATTGACTACAAAAGAATGATATATTTGTGAAAACTAAGCACAGCATAATCTTGCTTTATAGGAAATTAATAAGCTAACACCTACAGTGTTTATAATTAACATTTTTATAGGTCAACTTGATAATTAAACCAATGGCATGCAAATTTAAAAAATCTTAGCTATAAGGGGGGTTAGGAGAAAAATAAAACCAATGACACTATCTACTCTTGTTAAATTAAATAGGAAAGAATAGATTACCAACACTACTTGACTAAAACTAAACTAATAAAAGATAAATCATGAAACCCCTGTGAAGGGAACGAAAAAAAGACCTCTTTAACATAGCTCTTTTTGGCAATATATATCTTGGAAAAGATTAAGTTCTGCAAGTAGGACTGCCTATTTTCTAAAGCATAGATCCTTTAAAGCGTTCCGCAGCACATTTTCCCCGTTCAACCCAAAATACACACATATTTCTTTTCTCATCTAGGTCAGATCCTCCTCCGCCTCCCCTCCCCCCCACCCCCACCCCAATCACACACACACAAATCCACACACCAAAATAGAAAAATATTTATTAATTAAAAAAAGAGTAAAAACTAACTGCTTTTAGTGTCAAATGGAGGCCATTGACTACCAAGTTGAGCAAGATTATCTAAGACATTAATACCCAAATAAAACTAGAAGAATTTATGAAAACTGTAAAATACAATGCATGAAAAGGCTTACAAGAAAATCATTTGTCAAATAAAGAGCAAAAGAATTTTATAATGATTGTGGCAAAAACCCCATAAAGGGACACTGAATAAAACTTCTCAGTTATCTGCAAACCATATAAAATTGACCACAACAAAACAGAATATTATATAGACAAAAAAAAGTGAAGTTGAACATCTTTAGTAAGCTAAGATTTGATATACCATAAATTATTCAATGCCTTTTTCGCTAAAGATCCTGAGAATCAAGGGCCCTTGTCAATGTAGCTGGTTTGCAGCAAGAACAAAGATAAGCAACATTAGCCTATATTCAATAAGTTGTATGATTGATTCTCCATTCTATATGAGAGGAAAAAACATACACAAGACATGATAACAATTCTAAAACAAATAAAAAGGGAGAAGGAATCAAAGAAGAACAAGTCATCCACGATGCCTTAATGGCATTTGTTGATTTGACAATCAGCTCAACAATCACTAGAACTTCCACCTCCAAGAAAGTGCGGGATACACCATATAACCTGTATTTGAATAAATCACATACAAGGGTCTTTAATCTCCAAAAATCTCTGGCGACAGCCACAAAAAATTCTCGCATTATGACAAAGTACTTGCACGAGATCAGGAATGTAGCTGATGAACTTACAATTGCTGGAGAAACTATTCCCGATGACGAACTTGCAGTCAAAATACTTACCGGTCTAGTACCTGAGTATGATTCAATATCAACAGTTCTCCAAGCACAAGATACACCCATCTCATATGAGGAACTGTACAACAAGTTTCTCAACGAAATGCTTCTCCTTTAGCATAAAGAGTCTAATCAAGCCTCAATTATAGCTGTAGTGGCATAAAACCTTTCATCAAACAATTTTACACCTCACAAATAATAATCAAGGACAACAATGGCATTCACAACATCCCAAGCATAAAAATGCACCGGCGTCATCACCAAATTGGCATCCAACAGTCTCTCAACAAAATCGTCCAGTTTGTCAGCTAGGTGATCTCATTGGGCATACAGCCAATGTATGTCGTTCATGCTCCCACAATCACTTGGGAGCCAGAGCAAACTTTGTTTCCCTGCCTTGGGTTGTTGATTCAGGAGCATCACATCATGTGACTACTAAGACTCATAATCTTCAACGTTCGGATGATGACACTAATAATGAGGATATTGCCATGGGTAACGGTAATCGAATCCCTATAACTCACACCTGTCATGTTCAAATAAATGCTTCAAACAAAAAGTTTCAGCTTTCAAATACTTTGTGTGTACTAGATATTAAACATAACCTTATAACTATGTCTCAATTTTGCAAAGATAATCTAAGCTACCAATCCAATATGTCAGAATCTCAACAATTTTGACCTAGAAAATTAAGACACCCAAATAAAAGAGTGCTTAAAAATTCGCAGAAAAGTATTCAGTTCCAGTTTTAAATTCTGAAACGTATGATTATTGTAATCCCCCTTCTTCTATAAAAAGCCATTGACAGCCTTTTTCTCAGAACACTCTAGTAAGCAAAAAGCCTTTACAAATTATTTTCAGCAATCTTTGGGGCACCTCACCTGTGTTGTCAATTGACAAAATATTATATTATGTAATTTTTGTTGATCAATTAACGAAATACATTTAGTTGTACACTCTTAAAAATAAAAGTTAGGTCCAAAGGTTTCGTTACGAGAAAATGCATGGTGGAAAAAAGAAATCCTTAAGATATCTTTCAACCGAAATCTCAAAGGTTTCATTATGAAGCTCAACCAACCTATTGTAATGCAACATTTGCTAGAATCAACAAGGCTGCATGAAACAGCCATAGCCAATTGATAAGGAGTTAAGGTCGTCACTATGACCAGTCCACTTTAACTCAACAAATGATATCATAATCTTTTCCAAACCAACAACTAATAACCACAATAAGAAGCTATCAACATCTCACAAGAGCAACGAGCTCTCGAGACAATATAACAAGGTGTACTTCACGTAGTTTAATCCGACAACCATCGTACGCGACTCCAATAAGAATTATACCAATCGCCAAGTCCCTCCAACATCTTAAAACCATAAATATACAACAAAAATAACAAAAATCAATAAGACAAAGGGGCTTCTCGGAGTCCGGTATACCAAACACCACTTTGTGGCTCACAAATCTATAAAAATAATACTAGAACATGGAATTATGAAGGAGGAACTTAGGAGGAAGATTAACTCGACAAAATGCTTTGAAAATCCCAAGATAAACAAGATATTATAAGGACCCATCACGAGCTCTAATCAATATACGTAAATAAAACACGATAAACATGTCAATAACAATAAGTTTCTCCTCGGAATTGATTATAAAGCTCAAATTAAGAATGGGTTGAGGATTTAGACCTCTTACCTTCCGATAAATGGATTCTAATAGTAGAGAAATACAAGTCCCACGAGCTGCTTCTTTGCAGTAACAATAAATAGAGCCAAAATCAACAAGAAAACTATACCACAATGATGAGCTCGTAACATAGAACAACTTCCGTTAAACTTTCGAGTTGAGAATTTTAACACCCATGGAGGATTTTTGGGATTATGTTCTGATTTTTGGGAGTTTTCAGATGATGTTCTATGGAAAAAAAAATAAAGAAGGGGGTGTTATATAAAGCATCACCGACTTATAAGGGACTAGGGGAGCTCACCCTGACGTGCTTACTTGTGCAGTCTCACGAAAATGCTAATATCTCTCTATTTTGAAGTCGTATGGATGAAAATGTTAGTGTGTTGGAAATTTTGGCTTGTAGACCTCCAATTTGGTAGGTCGGGAGCCCTCTAAATCTTTATAGATTAGGAGAAAAGCTTTGAGATATTTGACCCAAATTTTTAGAGAATTCCTTAAAGGAATTTACAATAACTTTTGCCAACTTTTATTTTATAACTTTCTTGACTTCAAAAGATAACATACGAACATTGTGCAGTTAAAAATATCTTATAAAACATCCTTCCTACATATTAAGAACTCTTAGTTTTATCCTAAAACTAAGATTTAATTTAAAAGTTCGAACGGGCGGGGTGTCACAATTATAAATACTTTTCATAGAGTTTTTTCAATAGAGAGTTACCAAAATTTAGTAGTTTATAATTTTGTAAAATTTCTCTCTCTAGTACCGATCGTATATCACATTCACTGTTTGTACATTTGAAGAAGATCAAGTTGGCATGAAGAGCTATGACAAAACCCACAGACTGTGGATCAATATATTGTTTGTGGATCAATCCACGATGGAGGTTCATAAGCCTTAAGGTAGAATCTACGACAGAGTTCAATGTAATACATGGACTGTGGATCAATGTATGGTTCATGGATGGGATCGTGGATGGTGTCGACATGCAATTTGATTTATTTAGGATTTTAATTTTTTGGGCCATTATTGTAATTACCAGGTCCGTCGTTACGGGTAGTCCAATCGTGCCAAGTGTTAGAGTTAGAAAACTCCGGGTTTGGGAGTTTGAAATTCTGGGCTAGGCTAACCTCGGTCAGTTTTGGAGTGAGGTAGAGTCTAGGAAAATCCGGATAAGGATGGGTTTAGGTGTCTTATGTTAAGCTAGTTTTCCGCGTAGCCAAAATATAAAGGAGTCCGGGGGACTTTTTGGAATCGCATTTGGGTTAGTAAGACTCCCGGAATTGCGTTTAACGTGAAAGGGTTGTTTCGGGATATCGGGGGAACCAAGTGTGTTGTGAAATGGCCAAAACTGGAAAATTTATAGACTTTCTACCCGTGACGAGCGCTGTCACGCGCAATAGCGGCCACCGCTATAGCGGTAGAAATTATTGCTAAGGGGAGTTCAACCCACTTAAGATCGCTATAGAGGCAGGCTACCGCTATAGCGGGACTGCTATAGTAGAGCGGGGACCGCTATAGCGGGCCGATGGGGTTTTAATGCAGAAACATTCCCTAAAACATCAGTTTTCCACAAGTTCGTTTTGGGAGAAGGGCTAGGCGATTTCCAGGCGTTTTTCCTCCTTTTCCCGTCAAAATTCATCCCTAAGGTAAGGTTTTCGTTCCCCAATCTTTGTATTACGTTTCCTATGCGGTAGAATTGCTAGGAGGGAATTTGAGGAAGGTTAGAATAACCTAGGGATGGTGGAATTTTGGGGAGGAAGGGGATTCCAAGCATGTGAGTTCTTGGGTATGGGTTAAAGTACATTATTATGATCATAGGTCGTTTAATTCCCTGTTTTATCCGTAAAAAAATGATAGAACTAGGAGAATTAACGATGGAAAAGACCATAAAAAGGGTGGGATGATCATGGGTGGCCTGGGGTTTGGGGATTTGGTATAATTCGGGTAATGTGCAGGCCTTGTGTGTTAATTGTATGTACTGTGTGTTATTTTTAGACCAAGAACGAGAAAGGAATTCCGGTATAAAGGATGAGAAACCATGGAATTAAGGACTGTCATCCATCAAGGAACACCTTCACGGAGCCAGAAATTACACTGCGCAGCTTCTCGGCATCCAGGTAGGCTAGGTTTCATGAGTAGTTAGACATGTTTACTTTCTGTACTTGTTGTATAGTAGAAACGGAGAATCCATATTTTAGGCCTCTAGGCACGGAGTCTGGCGGATTCAGGATTGGTTGTGTTATTTCTAGGATGTAGGGAATGGCTGGTCTTGTGAATGGTAATATATGTTCAACTTATTCATATTGTCATGATAAAATGATGGGTTGAGGGACTAGTGTGTCAGAAAGGTTCGGGGAACCGGGAAAGTGCTTGGGAGCATGGGAAACGGGAATAGGAAGCTCCTCGGTGGGGTTTTAGGAATGTTTATTGCTCGAGACTTAGCGGCGGTTTGGCTAAGGTTAGAAAAGGGAAGTGTGTCGCATGCTTGTGTATTTATCTAAAAAGGGAAATTGCTAGTTACATGTTAAAATAAAAAGGGCGAATCGGGAAATAGTCTTCGGACGAAAATTAATGGTTTGTAGTTGTACCCGGAAAGGGGTAGGTGGTGGCTTATGATTTTCTGTGAATGTGTATATTCATGTACTCATGTCTAAGTGATTGTATGCATTACATTGCTTAGGGAAGTTGTGTGGAATGTCTAGGTTCCTGTTTACAGTCTGTGATTGAACGGTGTTTACTTATTGGTTTTACAAGTTGTGTGTGTTCATTTATTGACTGTGGTTTGTTGACATTCGGTTGGCTCGGGTACCACGCCTGGTACAGGTTACTAATTGGTTGGCACGGGTACCACGCCTGGTACAGGTTACTAATTAGTTGGCACGGGTACCACGCCTGGTACAAGTTACTAATTGGTTAGCACGGGTACCACGCCTGGTACAGGTTACTATTCGGTTGGCTCGGGTACCACACCTGGTACGGGTTTACTTTATTGCATCTTGTATTGTTTCATTGATTATTGTATTGCATTGGCTGATATTGGTTCCGTGTGTGGATCGGGTTGTTTTACTGAATGTGGTACTTGATATTGGTTCCGTGAGTGGACTGGGTTGTCTATTTAAAGGTGCTATTGCTGGTGATCCTTGAGTGACCGGGAATTCTGATATATCATGTTATGAGTTTGGTCTTGGTGTAGGTCGGGTTATTATATCATGTCATTAGTTGGTCTTGGTGTAGGACGGGTTGTTATGTCATGTTATGAGTTTGGTCTTGGTGTAGGCCAGGTTGTTATATCATGTCATTAGTTGGTCTTGGTGTACGCTGGGTTGTTATATCATATTATGAGTTTGGTCTTGGTGTAGATCGGGTTGTTGTATCATGCTATTAGTTGGTCTGTCGGGTTGTTAAATCATGTTATAGGTTTGGTCTTGGTATAGACCGGGTTGTCATGTTAACACTTAGATGTGTTAGGGGGGATCCGGGTGGATCCGAACTATGTAAAAGAGGTTATGAGTTCATTTTTTATTGTCATTAAGTGTACTAATGACGGCCAAGGATTAATTGTGTTAATAAGCATAAGGATGGGTCTTGGGGTAGACCGGGTAGCCTGTTGAAAACTTAGGTGTGGTTAGAGGATCCTTAGAAGGTCCAGGTTTTGGGATGAGAAAGGGATAGACATAACTCTGTTGTGGTCATTGAAAGTGTCAATGGTTGCTAGGTGAGTTGCATGTAGTTTGTAAAAATAGAGGAAGACGGAGAGTCTGGGCTTGGTTATTGGTTAATATAACCAGGTGGTAAAGCTGACTTAGAGGTCCAGGAACGTCTGGAAAATGGTAGGTAATACTTGGGTATAATATGGGTTTTGTTGGGTAGCTAGCCGGGTCAAGTCTGAATATTTAGTCAAGGTAGTTGACCGGGGTAAAGGTTAAATATGACTTGGAAAGTCTACGTGCCAAGGTGACTTGGGAAGTCTACGTGACAAGGTGACTTGGGAAGTCTAGGTGACAAGGTGACTTGGGAAGTCCTAGATGTCAGGGTCAAGGTTAAAGGTGAAGGAGGGAGCTATAATGTTTATTTCATGTCTTTCCCTATTTTTCTTATATGATGGTAGGAATGGATTTGGGTCGACCGATGATGCCTACCAGTACGTGTGTTTGTACTGACTCTACTCTTGCTGTACCTTTTTGGTATAGTCTGGTTGCAGGTTGGTGATATTTCATAGGTTCACGGCGATGAGGGTCTCCAGCAACTTCTGTCTTCGACTCCATGGTGGAAGTTGGGTCTTTTTATCTCTTTGTGTCATCTTGTAGAAGCTCTTGTACCTGCTTAGACCAGATCCTAGGGGAGGGTGTTTTTAAAATGTTGTAAAGGTTTTTCCACAATTTGTTTTGTAGACTATTTTCTGAACCGGATTTTTATAAAGGAAGGATTTTCTGTTATGTATAAAAGAGGGTGAGGGTTCGTCTATCTAGGTGATTAAAGTAGGCTCCCGCACGACCTGGTGGGTTGGGTCGTGACAGATGGTATCAGAGCCTTGGTTACTGATCTTCCAGTACAAGAGCAAAATGTCGAATAGAGTTCCGCAGATTGGTATGTAGACGTCCACATCTAATCCTAGGGAAGCTATGAAACATTCTAGGAAATATCTCTTTTCATTCATTCCTTTTCGTGCGGTTTCGTTACTTGCTTGTATGGGTTGAGTCCAATTGGTATCTCTCGATCCAATTGGTATCTCAACAAGATGAAGGATTTCATTGGACTCCGGGTACGACAAACAAGCAAGAAGGATTGGAACCGGGAAGGTTCCAATTGGTATCTGGCCAGGGAGGATATGTAAAGGTATGGATGGGTGGGCTAATGGTCATCCATGAGGCGAATAAAAAGTAACGAAACTGATTTGGTTGACTGTTTAAGCTTGAGGCTTGAGGTTGTGCTTATGTGTATTGATGTTGATTGAATGACTGCAAATGTGTGGGTGCAATTATTTGATTTTCTGTGAATGTCTTGGTCCGGAAGGAGTCGTAACTTGAATTGGTGTGCTTTGGTTGATAATTACTTTTTGTGTACTTAAAATTGGTTATTAAAGTGGTGTCACTTTTTAGAATCGGGCTTGCCATTGGTAAAGATGGTAAGGGGACAAGGCTTACGACTGTAGGGAAACTCCGGTTTTAGGACATTCGGTATTGGTTAGGAACCATGGGGGAAAAAGGGCTATCATTTCTTGATGGCAGGAACTGCGGTAAGGAAAATTTAGTTCCAGCTTTGGAAACTGTGATTGTTTTAAATAATAAATTGCGATATGCCTTAATTGAAATTGTTTGCATTACGTTCGGGTATAGGCTTACCATTTATATAGATGGTAAGGGAACAAAAAGGGATTGTCCATGTAGGAAAGCTCCGGTTTCAGGACAATCGGGACTTGGTTGGGAACCAAGGGAACAAGGGAGTCATTAGTATGTAATGGAAGGCAGATATTATCGGGAAGCACATGTTATTGTGATTTATTTTATTTCATGAGGTATCATGTTGATTTGCGATGTGATAATGCCGGGAATGGTCTTGAGGGTGGTTTAAGACCATGGTGGGATTTATAGGTTTAGACAGTGGTAGCTGGGAAGGGGAATGAGTGCTTTTAGCTGGAAATAAAATTTCTTGTGCGGTTACTGTTGGGACCGCTATAGCGGGATTTTTACTGCTACGCGGAAGGGCGTGGGGAAGAATGCTTGCCCTGCTTTCCCTGTTTTTTCATGTCATTCTCGAGGCATCTAAGGGCAATGGTTACGTTACGAGCTGCTATGTGAAACAAGAAAATAGTCTATAGGACTAATATAGTATGCATATAAGGCATTTGGCCTGAAATTTAGCATCCATGCACGATAAAAAAGAAAGGGTAGACATGGTAGTCTGGGGTATTGGTGAGTTTGTGATTGACCATTGGTGGGTATAGTCACCCAGGTAGAATTTGGTAAGCTGACCCGTAATTGACTGAGTAGTGTTGGACACTATTCATAGGCTATGAGGGTGATTATTGACCGATTTATTGTTGATGATCCTTAGTGGTAGGGTCAATCGAAAGAATGGGGTTATTAAAATGGATTCTTTAGCATTTTGTCTCTCTTTTTGACCATGATAATACCCAGTGTTACTGCTCTTTGAGAGGTAGGGGTGTACCTATTTTAGCCTCGGCTAGGGTGTAATTGCCCTGGTAGAGTTCCCCCTAAGGTGAGAGTTGACAAAATCTCAAGCTAGGATGGAGTTCGGGTTTGTAGAACTCCGAGTATAGCGGGAAGGGGTCGCCGTGGTGGGATCTAGTTACCTTGGCATGGAAATTGCTTGGGTTAGTTCGTTGAGTTTCTTCTGCTTCGGTGTTTTGATGAAGCTCCGGATTTCTTGGACCCTCGAGAAGGGGTAATCTAGTTGCCCTGTGCAGCTCGAAGGAAGAAATTCCTTGATAGAGCGGAGGTGCGTTAAATTTTTGGCTGAGTTGGGTATACCAAGGGATTGAGAGGCTTTTGATGGTTTGCGTAAGGTTATATTTACGCTGTCATGGTAGAGCAATAAGATTGAGGGATGGGCTTGTTCTCTCCCTCCACCGTAGAGAATCATTCGGGGATGAACGATGGGTAAATTGGTATCTGTTGTAACGATCGGGTCCGTCATTACGAGTAGTCCAATCATGCCAAGTGTTAAAGTTAGAAAACTCTGGGTTTGGGAGTTTGAAATTCTGGGCTAGGCTAGCCTCGACCAGTTTTGGAGCGAGGTAGAGTCTAGGGAAATCCGGGTAAGGATGGGTTTAGGTGTCTTATGTTAAGCTAGTTTTTCGTGTAGCCAAAACATAAAGGAGTCCGTGGGACTTTTCAGAATCGCATTTGGGTTAGTAGAACTCCCGAAATAGTGTTTGACGTGAAAGGGTTGTTTCGGGACGTCGGGGGAACCAAGTGTGTTGTGAAATGGCCAAAACTGGCAAATTTACGGACTTTCTGCCTGTGACAAGCGCTGTCATGCGCGATAGCGGCCACCGCTATAGCGGCGGTCAACCCACTTAAGATCGCTATTGAGGCAGCTTACCACTATAGCGGGACCGCTATAGCGGAGCGGAGACCGCTATAGCGGGCTGACAGGGTTTTAATGTAGAAACATTCCCCTAAACATCAGTTTTTCACAAGTTCATTTTGGGAGAAGGGCTAGGCAATTTCCAGGCGTTTTTCTTCCTTTTTTCGTCAAAATTCATCCCTAAGGTAAGGTTTTCGTTCCCCAATCTTTGTATTACATTTCCTACGTGGTAGAATTGCTAGGAGAGAATTTAGGGAAGGTTAGAATAACCTAGGGATAGTGGAATTTGGGAGAGAAAGGGGATTCCAAGCATGTGAGTTCTTGGGTATGGGTTAAAGTACATTATTATGATCATAGGTTGTTTAATTCCCTGTTTTATCCGTAAAAAAATAATAGACTAGGAGAATTAACGGTGAAAAAGCCCGGAAAAAGGGTGGGATGATCATGGGTGGCCTGGGGTTTGGGGATTTGGTATAATCCGGGTAATGTGCAGGCCTTGTGTGTTAATTGTATGTACTGTGTGTTATTTTTAGACCAAGAACGAGAAAGGAATTCCGGTATAAAAGACGCGAAACCATGGAATTCAGGCCTGTCATCCATCAAGGAACACCTTCACGGAGCTAGAAATTCACTGCACAGCTGCTCGGCATCCAGGTAGGCAAGGTTTCATGAGTAGTTAGACTTGTTTACTTTCCGTACTTGTTGTATAGTAGAAACGGAGAATCCATGTTTTAGGCCTCTGGACACAGAGTCTGGCGAATTCGGGATTGGTTGTGTTGTTTCTAGGATGTACGAAATGGCTGGTCTTGTGAATGGTAATATGTGTTCAACTTATTCATATTGTCATGATAAAATGATGGGTTAAAGGACTAGCGTGTCAGAAAGGTTCGGGGAACTGGGAAAGTGCTTGGGAGCACGGAAAACGGGAATAGGAAGCTCCTAGGTGAGGTTTCAGGAATGTTTATTGCTTGAGACTTAGCGGCGGTCTGGATAAGGTTAGAAAAGGGAAGCGTGTCGCATGCTTGTGTGTTTATCTAAAAAGGAAAATCGCTAGTTACATGTTAAAATAAAAAGGGCGAATCGAGAAATAGTCTTCGGACGGGAATTGATGGTTCGTAGTTGTACCCGGAAAGGGGTAGGTGGTGGCTTATGATTTTCTGTGAATATGTATATTCATGAACTCATGTCTAAGTGATTGTATGCATTACATTGCTTAGGGCAGTTGTGTGGAATGTCTAGGTTCCTGTTTACAGTCTGTGATTGAACGGTGTTTACTTGTTGGTTTTACAAGTTGTGTGTGTTCATATATTGACTGTGGTTTGTTGACATTCGGTTAGCTCGGGTACCACGCCTGGTACAAGTTATTAATTGGTTGGCACGGGTACCATGTCTGGTATAGGTTACTAATTAGTTGGCACGGGTACCACGCCTGGTACAGGTTACTAATCGGTTGGCACGGGTACCACGTCTGGTATAGGTTACTATTTGGTTGGCTCGGGTACCACGCCTGATACGGGTTTACTTTATTGCATCTTGTATTATTTCATTGATTATTGTATTGCATTGACTGATATTGATTGTGGACCAGGTTGTTTTACTGAATGTGATACTTGATATTGGTTCCGTGAGTGGACCGGGTTGTCTATTTAAAGGTGCTATTGCTGGTGGTCCTTGAATGACCGGGAATTCTGATATATCATGTTATGAGTTTGATCTTGGTGTAGGCCGGGTTGTTATATCATGTCATTAGTTGGTCTTGGTGTAGGCCGGGTTGTTATGTCATGTTATGAGTTTGGTCTTGGTGTAGGCCGGGTTGTTATGTCATGTTATGAGTTTGGTCTTGGTATAGGCCGGGTTGTTATATCATGTTAAGAGTTTGGTCTTGGTGTAGGCTGGGTTGTTGTATCATGCTATTAGTTGGTCTTGATGTAGGCCGAGTTGTTACATCATGTTATGGGTTTGGTCTTGGTTTAGACCGGGTTATCATGTTAACACCTAGATGTGTTGGGGGGGATCCGGGTGGGTCCGGACTATGTAAAAGAGGTTATGAGTTCATGTTTTATTGTCATTACGTGTACTAATGACGGTCAAGGATTAATTGTGTTAATAAGCATAAGGATGGGTCTTGGGGTAGACCGGGTAGCCTGTTGAACACTTAGGTGTGGTTAGAGGATCCTTGGAGGGTCCGGGTTTTGGGATGAGAAATGGATTAAGACATAACTCTGTTGTGGTCATTGAAAGTGTCAATGATTGCTAGGTGAGTTGCATGTGGTTTGTAAATATAGAGGAAGACGGAGAGCCTGGGCGTGGTTATTGGTTAATATAACCAGGTGGTAAAGTTGTCCTAGAGGTCCAGGAAAGTCTGGAAAATGGTAGGTAATACTTGGGTATAATATGGGTTTGGTTGGGCAGCTAGCCGAGTCAAGTCTGAATATTTAGTCAAGGAAGTTGACTGGGGTAAAGGTTAAATGTGACTTGAGAAGTCTACGTGCCAAGGTGACTTGGGAAGTCTAGGTGACAAGGTGACTTGGGAAGTCTAGGTGACAAGGTGACTTGGGAAGTCCTAGATGTCAGGGTCAAGGTTAAAGGTGAATGAGGGAGCTATAATGTTTATTTCATGTCTTTCCCTGTTTTTCTTATATGATGGTAGGAATGGATTCGGGTCGACCGATGATGTCTGCCAGTATGTGTGTTTGTACTTACTCTACTCTTGCTATACCTTTTTTGTATAGTCTGGTTGCAGGTTGGTGATGTTTCATAGGTTCACGGCGATGAGGGTCTCCAGCAACTTCTGTCTTCGATTTCATGGTGGAAGTTGGGTCTTTTATCTCTTTGTGTCACCTTGTAGAAGCTCTTGTACCTGCTTAGACCAGATCCTAGGGGAGGGTGTTTTTAAAATGTTGTAAAGGTTTTTTCGCAATTTATTTTGTAGACTATTTTCTGAACCGGATTTTTGTAAAGGAAGAATTTTCTATTATGTATAAAAGGGGGTGAGGGTTCGTCTATCTAGGTGATTAGAGTAGGCACCCGCACGGCCCGGTGGGTTGGGTCTTGACAATTATAAATACTTTTCATAGGATTTTGTAACAGAGAGTTATCAAAAATTGGATGGTGATGCATGATTTCGATAATTAAGATATCAAATTATTTCTTATTTTTCTTGATTGGTGGGTGATTACGAACATCAATCTATGCCATAATATCATAGTTTTGCTTGGAAAAGCGAATTAAAATTTGATAGGAATAGTTTGCATGAACTTAAGGTGCTAACCCACATGTTTAATAGATTCTCTTAGAAGTAAGTTGAATTTACATATATTAATTAGTCGTTCTTATCTAATTCGTAAAAAATTGGAAAGATCATATTGAGATAAATCATTCCACTCTTGAAAAAGATTGAGTGATTTTTTAGGGATTGAGTGCATATCTAAAAACTCGAGATTATTTAGAATACTACCCATTAGGAAAACTTAATGTAGTGCATACCCACCTAATTTCTTTTGCATTTATTTTCTAGGGTTAGAGTATAAAAAAAAGAAAAGGTGGGGTAGAATTGTGAGGTCATGGGCCTCTTTTAACATTTTAAAAACTTGAAGATACAATACAAGTTACAACAAAGTTATTTTTATATTTATTAAATATTTCACTATTTATTAAACCTATATATATATATATAAAAGAGAATCTTGTGTTTGCTTACGTGACGCTTTAAAATTTTAGTATTGTTATTTATCTTTTTCCTATTTTTTTGGTCATAATCCTTATTTTTCCTTGATAAAAAACAACGGTTCGGAAAGAAAAACACAGAAAGGCGTCTCCTTAAAAACAACTGAAAAGTTCCGATTTCTAATTTCCCTCCATCTCTTCCTCTTCTCTCTCAGAAGATTAACTTTTGTTCTTCCTTTCGTTGACAAATTTACAAATTTTCTGTAAAAACAAGGTTATACGGACCTCCTAAACGATGTCTCCAATTCGAGACATTTTCTAAAAAAATTCTCCCAGTGGCAGTAGCACGTCTTCTTCAACTATCCCTACAACTCTATCTGCTTTTCACTACTGTAAGTATTCCAAAAAATCAATTCTATTTGTTTGTTTTATGATTGTCTGCTTCTTTTTCTCCTCCGATTTTGTGATTGGATTATCTGATCATTGTTTGATTTTTCTCCTCTTACTCTATCGGAACCCTAGATATGCCTAGGAAATTTCTGGGTGGTTATGGCCACAACCAACAATTTTTGACCTCCTCTCCCTGGTGGTGAAACCCAGCCGGTTCCATCGAATTCAAAGTTGAAGTCCTTAATCCTAAGTCAACAAAGTTACAAATTCATAACTCCCTTTCAATTCTTTGACTTTGCCGAAAATGAATACACCTTCTTTCCCATAGTGTCATGGCAGATTCTTTCGGAATGTGTCCCATCCGTCGGATACAGTCGGCAGCTCTTTCTCTGATCCCTGCAAAACAGCCTCGGACCAATATGGTACCTACATCTACTCACATTTTTTTTTAAAAATGTTTCAACGGAATTAGCAAAATCTATGATTTGTTTTTTTAACTCTGTAGAAATCTTTATTTAGATTTGACTTCCTTGTACTTTGGGCAGATATTTGGATAGCAAGGGAAACAAATAATTATCTTTTAAAGGAAGTCGGAGGAGTAAGATGATCAAGTAAAAATATTGTCCTCTGTCATTACATGTATATATATTGCACTATGGTTTAGTTTTATGTAGGGATTATTTCGAAATAATGTGAAAAAGTTCTTACTTTTTGTTCTTTTCTGCACTATTCTTTAGGGGCAGAATTAATGGAGGAGATACCTTACTCAGACCGCAAGCCTGAATAGAAAATATTCATCCTTTTCAATAGCGAAATGTCACCTCAGTCGGCGATGTGGCACGCCCACGAATCAATATTGTTATTTATCTTTTTCTTCGATTCTTTTTCCATTTTAGAAAAGACCTATGCTTTATTAGCCAAAAGAAGATACAAATAGTCGCTTCTTTATTTAAGGCTAGATGACAAGTCTTACCTAAAATAAGTGAAAAGTCACATTTCATTGTCAAACATAAACGACGATGATCTGCTGCGGAGGAAGCTTGAAGAATCCCTAGAAGTCAAATCTGGCAAAGGTCCTTTGCAAAATTACCGCCACAAACCAAAATGTATTCTTCCCTGATAGATGTTTTGTTGCACGCTACTTACATTTCTGCAGCAACCCTGTCTCTTCCTTTTTTTCCTCCCAGTCAAGATTACGTTTTTCCCTTCCTTCTTTCATGATTCATATCCATGGCACGAAATATAGTTGACGGATTTAGTCGATTGTTGTAGAAACGAGACAATACTCCACTACTAAACGAGGTATCCGATACTTAACTCCTTTTTAATTCATTAACTTTGCCGAAACTGAATCCAGTATGTATCTTTGTCAGAGCATCACGGCAGATTCTTGCTAGATGTGCTCCAGCAATCGGCACCTAATCTTGGATCAAATATGGTACCTCGGCATCTGATCTCGGATCAAATATGGTACCTACATCTACTACCATTCTCTTTTTAAATTGATTAAAAATTTGAAACCCTCTGTACAATTAGCAAAATCTAGGATTCATTCTTTTGCTATGTAGAGGGC
The DNA here is from genome assembly GCA_003996215.1 of Jaltomata sinuosa. Classification (NCBI taxonomy): domain Eukaryota; kingdom Viridiplantae; phylum Streptophyta; class Magnoliopsida; order Solanales; family Solanaceae; genus Jaltomata; species Jaltomata sinuosa. Next base: position 15,416 of record QJPP01002488.1, on the reverse strand, counting down.
CTTTATTTTGAAAGTAAAATGATTTTTCTTGTGCTATATTTGTATAGCAAGTGAAGAAAATAATGATCTTTTAAAGTAAGTTATAGAAGTAAGACGGACAAGTAAAAATTTGGTCCTTTGTCATTATATGGTAATATTGCACTATGGTTAGTTTTATGTAGGGATTTTTGAGAAAGAAAGAGAGAGTTTCACTCTTCTGAATATAAAAAGAACATCATTTACAATGGAGAAGTCTGTGTTTACTATATAACTCATGTGTTCACATAGCAAGCTAAACTGAGCCTTCTGGTGCCTTCAGAAGGCAATGTTTGTTTCTTTCATTTGGTTGAAATACAAATCTATCTATCTATATATATAAAAAGCAGGGACATAGGCCCGCTTATGTGCATACCTCACAAACCAGGATTCTTATTTATCTTTTCACTTCAATTATTAGACCTTTTCCTTATTTAAACCACATTCTCCTCTCAGTAAAAAACACGTCTTTAAGTTAAACCAAAATACGAAGAGGCCCGATTTTTAGTTTTCATAGTTAAATCAAAAAGAAGAGTCATGTCTATTCCTCTACTTTTCCCAGCCTCAACTTTTGCTTTTCCTTTCCCCACAAGTCATGTCCAGCCAATCCATTGCCGAAGTCAAGAGGAATAACATATGATGCTATAAACTTTATGTAAAATCGGGGCAATACTACTCTTCTAAAGGAGTGTAGTCGAGGTGTACAGTTCTTAATTCCCTTTTTATTTTCCGGCTCTATTCAAATTGAATCTCCATCTTCATCAGGTGACATGAGGGATGCTAACTGCATGTGCGCTGACAGCCGGATACAGTGGTCATCTCTTCCTACTATCACCACAAAATACCCTCAGACTGAATACGGTATCTATATCTACGTTGGTGCTCTTTTCAAAGTGACTAATTTTCTTCCGTTCTCTTTTTGAAATGATTAATTTTTACTATTTAATTTTACATTGTTATTCTCTTTGGAACTAGCAAAAGCTAGGATTTCTTCTTTACTCAGTAGAAAACTTATTTTTGTGCTTACCGGGGAAATATTAGGATAACAATCGAAGAAAAGAATGATCTTTTAAAGGATGTCTGAAGAAGTAGGAGGAGCAAGTAAAAATGTTGTTCTTTCTCATTACATGGTTATACATCCACTATGGTTAATGACAACAGTTGATTGAACTTAGGAACATTGGTTTTGAAAAAGAATAGTGGACACAAAAGTCCTCCAAGTATCTGAATTGATTTTTATTCTGTGAGCTTGTAATGCTTACAATCTTTGAACATCAGGGAACGACCAAAGAAAGCCATTATCCCCACTTACTAACGACCTTTTGTTCCTCTTTTCCCTTCACAACTAGCTATATAATTAAATTGGAGTGTCCAACCATTTCAAAAATAAATATTATAACTAAAATGAATGAAAAAACAGAAATAACAATGTTCCTTATAGAATTTTCAATTGAAGATTCTAATGAAACTTCGTCTCATCTTCTTTTTTTGATAAAGATCTTCGTCTCATCTTCTTTTTCTTCTCTCTTTCCATTTGGCTTCACATTGTTGCCTTGAGAGTGGGACTTGTGTTAAGAAAAAAAGAGTTTAAAAAGAAAAAGGAGAGAATAGCATATGCAATTGGCATTTGCAGCATTTATAGGCTCTATAATTATATTGAAAGTACATTTAGTATTTCCACTTCTTAGACGTAAGATCCACTATACTTTTAGAGGTGAAAATTCTTTGATCTTATCTTATTTTATCCAAAATCGATAGGCATGAATTATCTCGCATCTTCCTCATAAAACTATGCTGACAATGTGCTTGTGTCTGTGTATGTGTGAAGCCATTTTTACCTAAATTTGTGGAACTTTAGGTAAAGGTTAACTGATCCAATAGATACATAGGTATATGTGAAAAACCTATTTTGTATTTATAAATGTTTTATGTCGCTTGATCTTCTGATTTACCATCTGAATGGGGGTTTTCCCAACATAACTTGGAATGCCCCAAAGGCATAGCAAAAACATGTCTACAAGAAGCCAGCGTAAAGAAATCTTCCGATGAAAAAATCTAGAGGAGAAAAATTCAACTGTGGTGAAGAAGTTTTCGAAAGATGGTCCATTTTTTTTGCTTTATACGTTATCTTTTGCCATCCTTGTGTTCTTCACTTCTTATGTTCATTTTGAGTTCAATCCTTCTAATTTTTCTGCCCAATTTTACACCAGTTTATCAATTTTTTTTTACTCAAGTCTGTTGATATATTGGCAGCATTCTGAGAAGCCTGGAGTTCCACCTGAAGAAGCAAGGGCCGCGGTAGCTGCAGAATCTTCTACTGGTACATGGAGATTCTTCAAGTATCTCAGGTCCCAAAAGTGCATAAAAAATGCTGCCAAAGCCCAACTGCAGAAGAAGTTAAATAAAGTACTCCAGATTTTCTCTTAAAACATTGAGGTAAGAATCAAAAGAACTACTTTTCTTGAAAATAAAAGTCTATGAGTTCAAAGACTTCAACATCAGTAGTCATAGAGCTTCTGGAATTCTTGGTCTTGACAATATGGAAGACTGTGGAAAACATCTCAGAATTAATCATCAGGTTCTTAGCTTCTCTTTCCATTTCTAACATCTTATGAATTATAATTAAGTTGATTTGAGAGGAAAGAAAAGAAAAGAAAAGAAAACAAACTCTTGGCATAGTATTGAAAGCAATGGGGAATAATGGATGTGCTTAATGTCTTGGTCACTTAATCTCTTACTCTTTTGTACAATTTATTCATCCTTCTATTTCTTGGTTTGGTTTTTTTAAAGAAATTTGTCAAATGATTGGTCTTTTGTAGTCACTTCGACTCTTTGGTTTAGAGGAAAATTTAATTCCTCTAAATCTGTTGAGAATAACATAAGTGGGGTTGTACTAATAGTACATACATTATTCCTATATCAACTTGAGTCGACCAGTTAGTAGTGGCATAATTCTGTTGCCTCCTCTGCAGTTAGGTGTGGGCATAAATTACTGAAAACTCAATTATCAAGCCGAACTGGAAATTTTGATAATTTCGATAACTGGTACGATATTCTGGAGTATATTTCAAAATTTTGGTAAGCGATTTTTTTAGTCGGTTTTTTGTACTCCGGTACTACCGAATACTGAAGTACCTTTTGCTAGATCCAAGCAACAAACTAGTTGCATCAACTACCCTCTCTCAGCTTAAGAGGATGTGAAAATGGCATAAGGACAAGGGGACCATGTACCCTCACTATCCAGATCTGAAACTTTCAATTAGTGAAGGGATATACAGAATATTAACTATGAAGTTTTTCCATTCGTGTACTTTTAGATGTTTATGGAATTGCAGTATATGGTTTGCTTAGATTCTCCCTAACTTCATCTTATACCTGTGACAGATGTCATGGTTATTGGTGCTATTTTAACAAGTACTTGGATGTTGGAACATTCCTTGCTAATTTTACAGGAAGGAGCAAAGCAGCTGAGTTGTGCTACTTGCAAAAGACCAAAAGTTCATGCTTTTGTATTGCAAAAGAATCTCAATCTTAATTTTGGGTTGAATTTGGACTTAGCTGTTTCCTCAAATTTCTTCGGTCGAGCCGACTCTAACTTCAATACGTAATTACCGAATTACCATAACGGGATTTACCGTATTGAAAGTTCGATAATTAGTAGATACTTTCAATTATTGATTATCAAAACTGAACTTTGGAAATATTAAATCTTTCTTTTTCTGATTGTACTGTGTCGTATTCATATTTTCTTCTTTATAATCACTCATTTTAATATGATTTTATTTCATATATGTTCATTTTGAATATCATCTATTGAACTTTTAAATTGATTTCTTAGTCATTGCTTATACATTCTTTATTGGTGACTGGGACTATCAACAAGACATGTTAAGTTGTTTCGCTTGACTAACTGTAATTTATTAGGTATATATTCTCCTTTCAGAGTCTTAAAAATAAATTGTGATATACAGTTGGCTGTACCAACTACGAAATACTAAAAAAAAACAAAGCATATTATGTTTACCAGAATAAAATTGCTTTTAGATTTCTTTACTTTTCATGTCATCTTCATGTTATATGAATAGAAGAATATTTATGGATTACTTTTTATTATCTAATGAAATAAATATATTCAGTAACATGTGCATTAAGAGAATCATGTACTACAGTTACACTGACACAAATGAAAAAATGTAGTTCATCTCACATTACTTCTAATAAAAAAATTTAGATCGTCTACCACCGCGTGAAGCGCGGGCCATTTACCTAGTATATATATAAAAGAGGATCTTTAGTCCGGTGATGTGACACTCTCTTAGACAAGTATTTGTATTTATCTTTTTTTTCCAGATTTTTGCCTTTATTTCTTTTAAAAATGATGAAAAAGTTGCATCTTTTAAAAGAAAAAAGAATCGACACTTTTTCTAATCCAACTTACATTGTTTAAATGTCCAAAACACATGATCCATGAGACATGACTGCTCATTAGATAAAGAACCATTTACTTCTATTGAAAACCCAACTGCCTCATTGGGTGTCTCTTCGTGATGTTTAAACGATTCACTCATCCATTCTCCTTCTTATAGTTTGGAGTTGTCAAACTCATTTAAACGGCGGATGTATTTTTATGTTATGTAGGAGTGCAAATCTGCTTATCTTTTTCCTCTGTTTCTTTTTTCCATTTCATTCTTTCGATTCATCTTATATTATTAACCTTCAAAACTTACATCTTTATCACCAAAACTTTAAATATTGATAAACTGAAGTTTACTTTTTAATGTACATAACCCCAGCGTCACCGCCTCATTTGCTGCAGATAAGGACATACACTATCAGAGAATTAAGCCAAATCCATACTCTTGAAATGATGGAAGGATTAGATACAAAATTGCCGTCAGAAATGTGTGGGAGTAAATCTCTTTAATGAAAGCTGGTTCTTTTTTTTATCCTCGCCATTTTCAATTCTTATGTGAAGGTTTTTTCCCTCTCTTTATTAGGGAAAAAGGGAGGGTCACAATGCTAAAGGGTAAATATTTATTAAAATTTATTTCATTCATATTGCAGGGATCACTTGTGTTAAATCATGAACAAGAAGTGTTAAATCGTGAACAAGAAGAATGGATGATATTAATATCACTTTGCAGTGAATGGTGATATCTACAAGGATGGTGGTTAGGTGATGGTGATTAGGTGATAGAATTCAGTACTAACCTCATTTTCATGGTTAATATATCAATAAATTAATGGGTTTAATTACAAATAGAAATATTACGGTTATATTACAACCTTTTAGATCCCTTATTTATAGAGAAAAACTATACAAGGAAAATCTCATACCCATTACTATTGCAATCTTTACGATTTTTATCCCTTTTAGATTCTTTTTCCATATAATTTCTTTTCTCTTACCATTAAGTTATATGTTCATCCACCGATCTCTCAATAACTTTGCCTTATTGCTTCTTCTTCTTTGTAGGGAGAAGATACGTAGATTTAAGGAAAAAAATACATTCAGCGGAAGATGTTGCTTCACCAAAGTTTAACGTTGTAAGTTGTAACAATTGATACGATTCGTAGGAGGATGAGGAGGAGGAGAAGTCGACAGATTGATACTTATCCAGAAATTGGTGTCTTTTTATTTTGTATTTCTTACTCTTTCGAAAATCATTAATAGACTATGATAGATATCATAGTCATTAAGAAACAAAACTATACCGTTGCAGGTAATTTGAAATTGTATATAGTATAATCTGATGCCTACAATTGAATTATAGTAAGGATTCATCGTCCTAATTCTCACGATCCTTTGTTTATATGTGTGGTTAGAGCACATGCCATCATTCAAATACGTACTGATCAGTATCCTTATCCTGCTAACAATCATCTTTCAGGAAATTATTAGCGATGCTCATGGGAACCATGCTCTTCCTTTATTGAGTTTTAACTATTGACTCTAAAATATTTGTAATTAAATGATAACTAAGGGGGAGTCAAGTCCTCGATTGGGTTATTCACAATTTCTTTGCATGTGTATAGAATTTAATTACAATAGTGTTAGTGATACTAATGTAAATAAATATAGTAAAGTAAGCTCAATACTTCAATTCTATATGAATATTCATTTATGAAAAGATCCTAATGGAATATGCACTACTATAAACTCTTTTAAATTTCATTTCTAAAAAGAAGGCAAGGTCGAAAAAAAGTAATAAAACAATTTTTGGCATAACCCATATATAACTATATTAAGTTTTCGTTTCTTATTTTTCATCTATCTTAGTATTAAAAAGAGATTTCTAACAACTTTCCTCTCTCTCCTAAATCCAAGACTCACGTTTCTTCTTCCCGAAATTTCTTGATTGCCTCAAGAAGTTGAAAAAAAATATTCACCAATCTTCTTCCCCAAGTCAAAATCTTCATCCTATTGTGCTCAGGTAAGTTTATTCTTCTTCCCCGATCAGTTTTAGCTCCATTTTATTATACTTTTTTGTTGCGTATTAGTGTAGTGAATTTTGAGTTTTTGCAAAAATTGGAATGTTCTTGATTAAATTTGTCAAAATCTGACATGTTTTTAGTTCATGTTCTTGATTCCACATCTTTAACTGGGTTTTTCTTTGGATAATGGCTAGATTTTTTTTGAATTTTTATGTTTATATTGCCTATCAATTTTGAATTTTTTTCTGCATTTTGGTCGACTTTAATGGTGTTCTTGTTGCTGTCTTTTGCATTCTCCCTTTCTAGAATCACTGCTACTTGTTTTGCATGTTTGATTAGAGCAGTTCTTTGTTTCTGTTAATAAACCAATGGTCGATAGATTGACCACTACAAATTGATTTTTGCTTGTAGATTATAAAGTATGGCTAAAGATAGAAAAATCATTAAAGGATCTGCTTTTACTGTTTGTAGCAGTAAGAAACGTAAAGCTAAAGAAGTTTCCAAAACTTCAAAAAGAAAAAAAATAGTCATCGAGTCGGAGTCGAAAACGGAAAGTATGACAGAGATTAAGAGATATGAGGACAGTAGTACCCACGAGAGTGAGGATGTTGAGTGTAGGAAGAGGAGAGTGAAGGGGAAAGAGAAGGAGAAAATGATGATAGTGGAGATGGAGATGATGCTCTCCTATCATTGCCAATTTGTGCAAGAGATATTTCCGTTGAGTTGTATGACCTAGCTACGTGGATGGATAATTTAGGTTCTTTTCTAGCAAAAATTTCTGTGAGAGCAAGAATGTCGGTTTATCGGGACTTTAGAAAAATTCTAGTTGAGCAAAAGTTCTATGTTGATTTTAAGAAAACCAATTTTGGACACTTGAGATATTTGTCGGAGAATTTTAAATTCAATGGACATATGGTCTATTATATATTACTGCGATGTGTCAAGAATAATAAAAAGTTGCATGAGATTTGGTTCTGTGTGAACGATAAGCCAGCTTATTTCGGCTTAAAGGAATTTTCTTTGATTACGGGGCTGAATTGTTCAGCATACCCTCGTGAATCAAAAATGAACAAAGTCCTCCAAAATGGTGAAAGTTTTTATTTCAAGTTGACCAAGAATAAGAACATCACTGCTGCAAGGTTCATAAGCTTGATCAAATGTAATCGATTGAATAAGGAGAAAAAGTTGAAGTCCGCTTTAGTTTGGTTCGTGCACTCGATGCTGCTGGCAAATGATCCATTGAAGAAAGTGGATTCAAATCACATCAAGCTGGCGGCTAATTCAGATTTCGTCGAAAGTTATCCATGGGAGAAAGAGTCGTTTGGGCTAATGTTAAGCTATTTGAATAAGAAGACTGATTTGAGCAAGCAGAAAAAAGCTTTTGATAAGAAGAATAATGCATCGTACGCTTTATACGATTTTTCCTGAGCATCCCTAGTACTTATTATCTGCCATCTTATCGATTTATTAGACTCTTGCCTATTTATGCAGTAATACATAGACTCTATATATTTATTAATTCTTCTATTGATTGCAGGTTTGGATATATGAGGCTTTTCCTCATCTTGAAAAGTATGTCAGAAAGTCACTGGATTCTCCTTTGACCATTCCTCGTTTACTTAGATGGCACACGTCGAAGAGCGACAACATAATGAAAGGTGACCCATTTAAGTATAGAGGAAAGAGTACAAAGGTAAAACTTTATTTGTTATTATATAATAATATTTTTAAATTAGTGAATGTCTTGGAATTTCAATATTTCTTTTTTGTAGATTGTGCCCCCATACCTTACCCCTACTATTCGTGAGATGAGTCAGACCTACATGAAAATATTTAAGTCATACACCGACAAAGTTAAGGATATGTTCATCAATGCTTTGAAGGCGGGGTTGAAAGGTGTAACGACCGAGTCCGTCGTTACGAGTAGTCCAATCATGCCAAGTTTTAGAGTTAGAAAACTCCGAATTTGGGGGTTTGAAATTCTGAGCTAAGTTAGTCTCGGACGGTTTAGGAGAGAGGCATGGTCTAGGGCCATCGGGGTAAGGATGGGGTCAGATGTCTTGTGCTGAGCTAGTTTTCCTCGTAGCTAACACATAAAGGAGTCCGGGGGACTTTTCGGAATTGAATTTGGGTAAGTAGAACTCCCGAAATCGAGGTCGATGTGAAGGGGTTGTTTCGGGACATTGGAAAAATAAGTGTCTTGTAAAATGGACTGATTTTAGAGGTTTTACAACTTTCTGGCCCGTGTCAACCGCTATAGCGGTTGACACTTCGCCGTAGCAGGCCTCCGTCGTAGCGGAAAAATTACCGCTACAGCGGAGGACAACGTTGGTCAGCCTCCGCCATAGTGGGCGACTCCGCTACAGCGGAACCTCTATAGTAGAGTGGACCGCTATAGCGGGCTCGACGGGAATTAAAGTTGAAACATTCCCCAAAATATTCAGTTTTCACAATTTCATTTTGGGAGAAGGGCAAGGCGATTCCAGGCATTTTTCCTCCATTTTTCCATTGTTTTCTTCCCTAAGGTAAGGTTTCTACTCCCCAGTCTTCGTAATACTTTTCCTATGTGGTAGAATTGCTAGGAGGGAACTTGGGGGAAGGTTGAAATAACCTAGGAATGATAGAATCTGGGGGAAAAGGGGGATTCTAGACTTGAATGTTCTGGGTGTTGTTAAAAGTAAGATATTATGATCATAGGTTGTTAAATTCCCTATTTTTATCCGTAAAAATAATAGAACTAGGGAAATTAACGGTGGAAAGCCCGAAAAAAGGGTGGGATGATCATGGGTGGCTTGGGGTTTTGGGATTCGCTGTAATCCAGGTAATGTGTAGGCCTTGTTTGTTAATTTCATGTACTTGTATGTTATTTTAGACCAAGAACGAGAAAGGAATCCAGAACAGGAGAAAGCTCGGGTTGAATAGAGCTTGGATCATTTCGAGGTAGGTGATGACTTACGATTTCTTTGAATATTGTATGTGCTTGTACTCTTATCTAAGTGGTTGTATGAATTGCATTGCTTAGAGGGATTGTGTAGAATGTCTAAGGGTCCTGCTTTACAGTCTGTGAGTTGAACGGTGTGTACTTGTTGGTTTACAAGTTGTGTGTTCATATATTGACTGTGGATTATTGACATTCGGTTGGCTCGGGTACCACGCCTGGTACTGGTATACTAACGGTTTGGCACGGGTACCACGCCTGGTACGGAGATAACAAACGGTTGGCACGGGTACCACGTCTGGTACGGGTATAACAAATAGTTTGCACGGGTACCACGCCTGGTACGAATTACTAATGGTTGGCTCGGGTACCACGCCTGGTACGGGTTTACTTTTCTGTATCATTGCATTGTTATTGATTGCATTTCATTAACTGGTATTGGTTCCGTGAGTGAATCGGGTTGTTTGTTGAATTGTGATATTGACTGGTGGTCCTTGAGTGACCGAGAATTCTGTTATATCTGTTGAATTGGTCTTGATTTAGGCCGGGTTGTCTATTAACACTTAGGTGTTGTCTAGAGGGGATCCCAGGGTGGGTCCGGACTAAGCAGAAAAGATGGTTATGTGTATGTGACTGTTGCTTATGGTTATCAAGGGTGGATTTCATGTGGGAACAAGTTAGGCAGAGGCTAGTAGTCTAAGGGAGCCTGTTAATATTGTTGCATGTCTTCCATACATTTTACTTAATATTGTTGTACTGCTTATACACTGTTTATTTGGAAACTGGTTGATGATCCTGCCAGTACATAGTGGTGGTACTGATACTGCACTTGCTTGTCATTCTTGTGAGTACAGGAAATCTTCCAGCGGCTGAGACGCAACCTCATCTGTAGTACCAGTGTTCCAGACTTCAAGGGTGAGCTGTTCGATCAAGCTTCCTTGGATCTATCTTTAGAGTTGTAGCCCATTTGTTTCAAGCTTAAACTATTTCCTTTATGTTTTGGGGTTGTATCCCCGTACTCTAGACATTGGTAGATTTTTTGGTACTGCAACTTTCAGGTTCTAGGGGATAATTTCTGCAGGTTAATGTTAATGAAGTATTTTTCCTAAATTATTGAATGCTAGTTTACTTTCCGCACTTGGTTTTGAATTGTTAGAACGGTTAAATTCGGGGCAGTGATAGTTCTCTCACCCGGGGGTTGGGTGAGTGCCACTCATGATGGTCTGGGTCGTGACAAAGATGGTATCAGAGCCCTAGGTTTGTTGATCTCGTCGTACTAAACAGGTCTAGTAGAGTCATGCGGAACGGTGCGGAGACGTCCGTACTTTTCTTCGGGAGGCTATGGGGACTTAGGAAAAAAACTATCTCTTCCTTCTTTCCTTTGTGCTATAACTTGATTCCAATTGATATCTGGTGAAACAAATTGGTATCTAACCTCATTAACTCTTCTGTCCGCAGATGGTTAACACAAGGAATAACAAAGCTAGAGCAGCAGTCCCAGTAGCGAGCCCGGCTGTCAGTGGTAGAGGCAGGGGAAGGGGCAGAGGACGAGGTAGAGTAACACCCACCTGGGGTGGGGCTTGAGCTGCTGCTGATGCACGCGAGGTAACCCCTCCCCCACCTCAGGAGCATGTTTCTGAGGACGTAGAAGAAGTGGTTGTAGAGGATGAAAGGGCGCAGACGGAGGCGACACCGGTTGGGGGTGCAGGCCTTCCTGCTATGACACCGGAAGCCTTTCAGCAGGCTTGGAACATTCTGAGTGGGTTGGTTGGTGCTGGAGCCATACCCGCAGCTTATGCAAATCAGGCCTTGGATACTCAGCCAGCAGTTACTACAACGCCTAGGATGGATGCAGCTTCGGGCATGAATGATTTCTTCAGGCCAATGCTAGGCCCAGTGATGACAAGGAATGAGCATGAGATGCTGACCAAGTTTCTCAAGCTGAAACCCCCTACGCTTCAGGGTACGGATAGGGAGGATGCTTATGAGTTCATATTGGATTTCTATGATAGGTTGCACAAGTTGGGTATTGTACGTCGACATGGGGTTGAATTTGTCATTTTTAGCTACAGGGTGATGCCAAGCAGTGGTGGAGGTCTCATGTTGAGTGTCGGTCTTCTGTTCTACCTCCACTGACTTAGGAGCAGTTTCATGCCTTGTTCTTGGAGATGTACGTACCCCGTACTTTGAGGGACCGAAAGAAAGATGAGTTCTTGAACTTAGAACAGGGTGGCATATCGGTCTCGACTTATGAGGCCAAGTTCCATGCCTTGTCTCGTTTTGCTACACAGACGTTGGGGTCCGAGGAGGAACGGGTCCGATTGTTTGTCAAGGGTTTGAATATTGAACTGCAGGTACTGTCAGTGCATATGACTTCTTCAGGAAAGGGCTTTAATGATGTGGTGGATTATGTGAAGAAGTTAGAGAGAGTTAGGCAAGCGGGGCAGGCTAAGGTTTTAGCCAAGAAGCCCCAGAATGAGGGAAACTATGGTGGTTCATACTCCAGGGGCCAGAATCAGCAGGCTTACTCGGCCCGTCCTATTCAGTTAGCCTTGCCAGCTACTACAGGTGGTCATCAGGGGGCTCGGTCTTCAACTCCTAGGGGCCAGGGAGCATCTTATACATCAGTCAGCAGACCTACAGTTGAACGTGGTTGCTTCCATTGTGGTGATCTGGGCCACTTTAAGAGGGAGTGTCCACATAGGCAGACAGGTAATCAGGGTTAGCAGCCGTTTAGAGCAGTGGTCCCGGCAGGCAAAGGCGATAATGCTAGGGGTCATTCACAGGGTGGGCGAGGTAATTTTCTGGGAGGCCGGGGAGACAGGGGGAACGGCGGCGCAGGCAGGGGTGCAGCACAGCCGTCCCGGGAAGTTGCCCAGATTGATGATCGGGATCATTGCTATGCTTTTCCAGGGAAGACCGAGGCAGAAGCCTTAGATGCGGTGATCACAAGTACCATTCTTGTCTGCGATGAAATGGCTTCGGTATTATTTGACCCAGGTTCTACATATTCTTATGTATCTATGAGTTTTGCATTGGGTCTGGACCTAATTTGTGATATCCTTGATTCCCCTATCCATATTTCTACCTCGATTGGAGAGTCTGTGATTGTGACTCATGTTTATCGTGACTGTTCTGTGGTGTTTGTGGGGTTGCATACTTGGGTAGACTTGGTAATTCTGGATATGGATGATTTTGATATTATCTTGGGTATGACTTGGCTATCTCCTTATCATGTTGTGTTGAACTGTAACACCAAGACTGTGGCTCTAGAAATTCTGGGTAAGGATAGACTAGAGTGGGAAGGTGCGTACAGGCTAAGCCAGTTAAGATAATATCGTTTGTTCAGGCTAGAAAGCTAGTGGGGAGGGGGTGTCTAGCCTTCTTGGCTCATCTCCGAGATGATAGTGTGGAGTCCCCGTCTATTGAGTCAGTTCTGGTGGTTTCTGAATTTTTAGAGGTATTTCCAGCTGATCTTCCTGGTATGCCTCCGGACAGGGACATAGATTTCTGTATTGATTTGGAGCCAGGCACTCGTCCTATTTCCATTCCTCCGTATTGTATGGCTCCGGCAGAGTTAAGGGAACTTAAGACTCAGCTGCAGGAACTCCTAGATAAGGGATTTATACGTCCCAGTGCTTGACCTTGGGGTGCTCCGGTTTTATTCGTAAAAAAGAAGGATGGTAGTATGCGGATGTGCATAGACTATAGGCAGTTGAACAAGGTGACCATCCAGAATAAGTACCCCCTACCCCGTATAGATGATTTGTTTGACCAGCTTCAGGGTGCATCAGTATTTTTGAAAATCAACTTGAGATTGGGGTACCATCAGTTAAAGATTAGGCCTGAGGACATTTCGAAAATTGCTTTTCGGACTCGGTATGGGCATTACGAGTTTTTAGTAATTTCGTTTGGTTTGACCAATGTTCCAGAAACATTCATGAGTTTGATGAATGGGGTATTCAAGTCATATTTGGATTCCTTCGTGATTATGTTTATCGATGATATTTTGATCTACTCTAAGAGTAGGGAGGAGCATGCTAGTCATCTCCGTATTGTGTTGGATATCTTGAGACGCTAGAAGCTTTATGCGAAGTTCACTAAGTGTGAGTTTTGGTTGACTTCAGTTGCATTTTTGGGGCATGTAGTGTCAGAACAGGGGCTGATGGTGGATCCCCAGAAAATTGAAGCAATCAAGAGTTGGGGCCGGCCTAGCTCTGTGACTGAGGTGAGGAGTTTTGTTGGGCTCGCAGGGTACTACCGGAGGTTTGTTGAGAATTTTTCTTCTATTGCTACTCACCTGGCCAGGCTGACACAGAAAGATGTACCGTTCGCGTGGTCCGACAAATGCGAGGAGAGCTTTCAAAAACTCAAGACACTTTTGACCACAACTCCTATATTGTCCTTGCCGATTGAAGGTAAAGACTTTATTATTTACTGCGATGCTTCACATTCTGGTTTGGGTGCTGTGTTGATGCAGGATAAGAATATGATAGCCTATGCATCCAGGTAGTTGAAGGTGCATGGGAGGAATTACCCAACTCACGACTTAGAGTTGGCAGCGGTGATTTTTGCACTAAGGATTTGGACACACTATCTTTATGGTGTCAGGTCTGAAGTGTTCACTGATCATCACAGTCTGCAGCATGTGTTCACTCAGAAGGATTTGAATCTGAGGCAGATGAGGTGAATGGGGTTATTGAAGGACTATGATGTGACTATTCAATACCATTCGAGTAAGGCTAATGTGGTGGCAGACGAATTAAGCCGGAAAACAGTTAGCATGGGTAGCTTGGCTTGTTTGGGGGTGTCCAAATGACCACTAGCTAAGGAAATTTGGGCTTTGGAGGCCAAGTTCATGCACTTGGGTGTTTCAGATCAGGGTGGGTTGTTGGCCAGTATTGAGGTCAAAGCCACTTTCATAGAGGAAATAAAGGCCAAACAGTTTCAGGATCTGAAACTGAGTAACCTTCGAGGTAAGGTGATATCTGGGGAATCCAGAGACATCACGCTAGACTCTGGCGGAGTGTTAAATTTCAGGGGGAGGATTTGTGTTCCTCGGGTTGATGATATAATTCAGAAAATCTTGACAGAAGCTCATGGTTCGAGGTACTCAATTCATCCAAGTGTGACTAAAATGTACAAGAACTTGAGGCAGCGTCAGAACTGCCAGCAAGTAAAGTATGAACATCAGAGACCTGCAGGACTACTTTAGAGAATGCCAATTCCAGAGTGGAAGTGGGAAAGGATAGCCATGGATTTCGTGGTGGGTCTTCCCAAGACACTGGGGAAGTATGACTCAATTTGGGTCATTGTTGAAAGGTTGACCAAGTCTTCTCATTTCATTCTGGTCAGGGTAGATTACAATTCGCAGCAATTGGCTAAGATCTATGTGAAGGAGATTGTGAGATTGCATGGTGTCACGACCCAATTTCTCGGTCATGATGGCACCTACAACCCTCGGTAGGTGAACCAATCCCCGTAGCCCAGAACAGTTAGTAATGGGCTACTATCTAACAAATAAGGGAACAAGACGAAGAGAATAGATAAAAGGGATATAAATATATACATATACGGAAACTAAACCAAACCCCAAGACCTGGTATCATAGTATAGAGCCACACTACATACATGGAGTGCAAATAATCCAAAACAATATATACAGATGTCTCTGAATGGTAATAGAGTACATAAAGCAAAAGATAAACTAAAGCTAAGCTCCGATCGCCAAGAGCTCACCCTCAGTCTGAAGTAGTCCCCAACAGATCTCCAAGCACGAATCACAGCGATCTAACGACGATGGACCACGCTAGGATCTGCACCCAAAGATGCAGGGGGGTAGGGGTGAGCACCAAATGCGAAGTATAAGGTACCCAGTAGGTATCGTAGGCTGACTGGGCACATATAAGATAAAAGCGTAGTAACAGACAGAATAGAAGCAAGCAGTCACAGAAATCAACGAAAGGTACACAGGAACTAGCCCAGAGGGAAATCAACAGAACCACTGTGAGGCTAGTAAGCAGAATAT